>KL647321.1:791541-833879 GCA_000727475.1 Sarcocystis neurona | reverse complement strand
CCTGCCAGCGTTTTCTACTTTTCAGCATCCCGTCTACTACGTCACCCAGAATATACATCAGCGAGAAACGGAGGACTTCGTACCCTCAGGCGATGCGAACGCCCTCCACAACAGTCGTCAACACTCCGGCCCTCCGATTCGATCGTCCTTGTCAACACGTGTCTCCATGTGCGAATATCGTTCCAGCGTACAATGCGGGGCCCTGAAGGCGTCCAACAGCATCCAGCAAGATAGTCGAGGATTTCCAGCGCTCTTCCCACAGCTGCCACAGGTCAGAGGCGTGTGCAATCCTTCTTCCTCCCCGCGGCACTGACATAGTGTCGACTCCTTGCGAGATGGTCGGAGTGCACAGCACACACAGTGAAAATGGACTGCTGCGTGAGCCCCAGCCGAACCCACGGGCTAAATGGCAGTCAATCCGGCGCCTTCCTCGTCGCGCCCGGAGGTGTCCATTTGGAAGGATGGTCACCGTGCCAAATCAACTCTCCTCGTCGATATAAATTCCCGATGGCACTCGTCCGTTACTTCACAACCACGCATCCACGCTACTCGTGGTTGGAAATCGTCGTTTTACATGGCGTGGAACGGAACGGCTTCCCAGAGGATTTCGTCCGTGTATTACACTTGGGATCTTTTGCAGACCCTTTCTAGCATTTAATCTTCCTCGGTCCTTCGACGGCGCCCACGTGTACCTCAAACGCCTACGCAATCACAATGTCAACGTTCCCTGCCGTGGTGTGAGGCAGCACGTTTCGGCAGGTATTCCTTTAGGATGTCGCAGAAATTCAGGCGGAATTGACTGCGCTGAATTCCCCGTATTACACAGAGGCATGTGTTCGTGAGACTAGAAAATACTGACCAACAGGGAGGTCTGCATGAATTGCTCCATGCGTTTAAATCACAGCGTATTACTTACTTTAACCTAAGTATTAGAAGGACGATCACAAAGGGCTTCACTAGAATGCTTCACCCGTGTGGTATATCATGAAAAAAGCAACTCGCCTTCTGAGACTTGCACCTGCAGCTCCATTCCTTCAGATGTTTGGCACTGTCACTATACAGAACGCAACGTGGCTTACGTCTTATCTCGGTCCTCCTCTGGATTCCTTATCTCTCTTTTCTCTTTCCTAATTTTTCGGAACGACAGGCTCAAGTTTGCAGTTCTGGAGACGTAAAATGAATCCCTTGTGCACCGTACCGCACACAGCAATGTCAACTGTAGGTGATGCACCATCTTCACCGACCGGAACGCCAGTGTGCACTGCGGGCTATGACGTCCGTCAGCAACACCCATCCCAATACAGTGCATCGCTATCGGATCGCGTGCCCCTCGGAACGTCTTGACAACTCTGCGCCTTCGGCAGGTCCTCCGCTGGATTTGGACGACGGGCAAGAGCGAGACGACGGACAACGATGCATTCACGTGTTATTGTTTTTCGCTCACGGCAACACATACGTGCACACTGCGTATTGATATTGGGACTCTTCACCGCATACAGCTCATGGAGAAGAGAAGCAGCAGCCCAAGCTAGGTCGTGAGTTTCAGCGCAAAAGCAGCAGTGAGACAATGGTTTACACCCTAGGTACGTGTTCTTGAGCCGGACATTCTGGCCTCTACGTCTGTCTCCCACTCTGCGGCTTTCCGTTTAAACATCTGAGCGAAAGCCTTGGTTTCACGCCCAGAGCTACGGCCGCGATATCTCCACCCTGTCCTACTAAACAAGCTCGACGCTTGAAGGAGCACAGAAGCTTGACTGCGCCAGGGGCAATCGAGTATCACAGAGTTTAATTTTATAGATGAAACAGGCCAGCCGACACCCGTTTCACTTGAGCAGTCAGCAAGCACTGTCCGACTTCACAAGTCCGAACGTGCGATTGGGTTTATTCTCCCTCCTTCGTATCTCTTTCAGTTTCAAAAATACAGTAAGATGTGCGGCGTGATGCTAATTGCACCAACAACAAGGGATAAGCTCCTTCACCTTACACTCTTCTCAGATTCACCACTAGCCTGGTTTTTCAGAATGTACGAACGGACAATAACCACGTAAGCAAACAAGCTTGTCAGCTGCTAGCTACTCTCAAAGAGTGATTATAAAAATTTTTACCGGTGCTTCAAATTTCCGGGAAAAGGCCCAACGGTATGCACAATGGTAAAGGGTCAGGCTTTTGTCACAGTTCCGCAGTTCAGACTGAGTTGTCCCATTACTAATCCTTCGCTCCGCGGCCTTCCTTCAATAATCGTACCGTAGGGTCATAGCAAACATGCAGAAGATGTCACATACGATACCCTGCTCCAGACACTGAGCACCAAAGCGCTATTGCGTGCTTAGCGTGATCGGGAAAGAAACCGCTATTGCTACGTCATGCCCATCTACAGCAGAATGAGCACAAAGCATGGGAAACGGTGTGCAAACACTGTGCACGGTGATGCGCTGTCGTAACCACTGCCGTCTCCGACCGTCACCTCAACATACTCAAGCCGAGCACAGCACTGATGTTCGCCTCCGCCGGAGGACACGTGGCGTGACAAGCCGTTCTTCAAGAGAAGTATATCACGCACTCCAATGAAGGGGCTGCTATCACGATATTCAAAGCTCTTCAACTCTTCAGAGGCAGTAGGCGATCGCTTTGAGTTTGTCATAGAGTAGTCTCGTTTCGCCGCCTCGGGGTAGGACAGCTTCTCTTGTCAAATCGAAATGTTTGGCCGCATCAGAACACTAACGGAATTGAGAGAGCTGCATTCAGCTTGCAGAGGGAGACAAGCTCTTAGACCTCAAGTAGTACAGCGTGACGCAGCGTAGAGGTAAAGATATTGCTGGTGAGTTCAAACGAGTTGCCTTGACAGCGTAGGGCGAGTCTTTTCAGTATTAGCTGTGACTATTGTGGGATTTCACGCAACAGCGAGTTCGAACGCTGTGTCTTTTGATGTGTACAAATGAGCTTGCAGCAGACACCTACATTCGTTCTTTTGTCGGGTAGTCCTCGTGGCACGCGTCCCCGAGTTGCTACTACTTGAGCGATAACAACGGTTTCGAACCATGCTCTCAAAAGGTAGTATCTTTCTACAAGTGAAGGCACTGGAACCTCGCTACTCTTTACTACGCGATCGCACCGCAAGCTTCGTCACAGCGTTTCGTTTGTACGCAGCCCAGTATGAACTCTTCAGTCGAATTCCGTGAGTTGTGCTGTCGCTTGTTCATACACTATGCCAGCATAGCAGCAAACCATGTCGTAGCCTGCAGTGTCGCTTTCTCCTCCCCGCTCACCCGTCTTTGGTGGCGGCCACTGTCATCACCTTACTGCTATTTGGCGTGCAGTAGCACCTTAAGCATTTGAAACGTTTTACATTCGCGTTCGAAGCGACCGTCGGCAATAGCACCCTAGGAGGACAGTATGCAAAACGCTGCTGCTCTTGCCCCCTTGCTGTTCTTCAGCGTCCCGTATTGTCGTGTTCATTCATTTCAACTGGCAGGACTGTGTCAAAATTTAAGGCTACGAGTTAATGCGTCACTTTTCACGTTTGCGTCTCTGATATACGAAGATGACAAAGCCGTAACCTCGTAGTTAATCCAGCCCGTCTACGGTCTTCGTCGCCGTGTATTTCCCTTATATTTGAGGAGTATCGGCTCACTCCTGAATCCCTCTACAGGATGTCACTACCGGGCATCTGAAGTGAATATAACCACTGGAGTCCAACACTTTAGAAACTATGCTATACTGTGTGTTACTCTGTGCCTTCGTGGTGAAATAGTCTGATGGCCTTGAATCTAAAAAGTCAGCAGCTTTAAAGGCCCCAGATCACCAACGTCCGTATCGCTTCGCCTCAGATGGGAGGGTCGGGATTGCAAACAGGCGTGATTGCCAGATTTCACCAGGGCTCATCGAGGTATTTGCTTCCCTGCGACTCACCTATGACCGATAAGATCTAACAGGTCAGCCTTTAACACTGAGGGGCGGATGCGCGAATATTTAAGGGGCTTTTCCACTTGCCTTGTTATCTGCAGTGAACTGGAGAGCAAAGAGGAATCGATGCTCACTCCGCCCGCCTCTGCATAATGTCGCTGGCAACATAAGCACGGAAGGCTTTGAATGTCTTCGTTTTCAGAAATAACTGCATCTTTCCCTCTGGGCCCACCATTACATAGCTATACGCTACTGCACAGCAGGAGACAGCCAGTGGTTATCAGCCTCAAGGAGAGGAGGAGGAAGAAACAAATGCATGACATGCGGCCGCAGAGTTGCAGCAGCCCACCGGTAACATGTCCTTCCCCAATAACTATCACGCAGACACACCCGAAGTGCATCTCATTGATTCAGCATCAATTTGAAATGAATTCAGGATACGTTTGCTTTCAAGCGTTATTGCACAAAGGTGTTTTTTTCAAAGTTCATTTGTTCACCCGTCACTCCATTAAATCTCCTTCAGCAGCGTCTGCAAGCTACCGTGCGACACGGTGATGTTCTACGCTGCTAAGAATACGCTCAGGCAACACAAGAGCAAGTTAATACATGAACTAAAAATGAGTTGAAAGTCTGCAACTCGAACAAATCGTACTCTGCGATAACGCTCGAAGAATGAGGGCAGATGGCGCGTGCATGAGGCAAGAGCCCGGTCATGAGACAGGAAACATGAGTTACCCACTGCCGATATTCTCATGTTGGAGCCGCCAAGAAGTAATAGTACGGACGTTGCACGGGCAGTGGCTTACATGTTTCTCCCCGTGTTCTCGTTTCTTGCAAGCTTCTCTGAGACGACTGCCACTGCACACGAGGCTTCAATGCTGCACCCTGCACGCTCGAGATGTTCTCACAGTCCTACAGGCAACATTGAACAAACGTGCGCATCATTTGATAGGAGCATAATAAACCGTTTTAGCTAATTAATCTGAGTTCACTGTTTATTGAATCTGCCGCTGGCGTAAGTTCAATCCCTCTGATTTTCCTCCGCTTGCCCAATTTAAGCGTTTACAGAATAATCTGCTGACGTGCAGAGTGTACGTAGAATCCTACAGATGCCGGCTAGGTGGCGCGTCGTCACTTTCAATTCTGATCATCTGAATACACTGTGCCCATGTTAGTCCACCGCTGAACTCCCAGCGTACAACAGAATAGTGCTTCTCACCATACACCGCAGTATGTTCATTGTCCTGTGCTCTAACTGTCCCTCAGAGAGCACGCAGCTTGTTACCCAAATACCCGCCAGCTCACCGGTGTTTGTCATAAGCCCGAAAGCCGTAGGAAAGTTATGCACTTACTTCTTGAGCTGTGGCATATAGAGATCGCTTGACAGTATATCCGTAATAGACTCGCTAAACGATGTATGTGCAGTCCATTTTAAAAAAATCGAGGTACACCTCGAAAGCAACCCAGCACGTAGGCTAATGAGGACGCTGGAAACATTACTACGTCACCGGGTGCTGTTGCCTGTTTAACTGCTTCGTTCTGCCTCGAGGTGGACACTGGAGAGACGCGCAGATATACAGACATTCGCCTTCCGTTGTATGTCGCCTCATTATGCCTCTCTCTCATCCACTAGCGCCGCTACACCCCCCACTACCACGGTAAGGGTTCTTCCTGTGTGCGGCTATCTCAGTTCGACATAGGAAGTTCCACGCCACACGTGTGAAGGAAGAAGCAAAACCTTGCGACAAGTTCTCCTTCCCGGGACCCCGGATATCTTCATGTGCGTCATACTGCGTACCACCACCTTAGAGAGGCTCGTCAATATCAACCCTCGGCGAAGTCGACGGTACGTAACGGATTTTGAAAGAGTTCTGATATTTCCTCAGTCGTGCAGACTGACGGCGCAGTGCAAATGTGACTCAAGCCACGCCCTCTTACTTTATGGCCTGATGCTCCACTCTTGTTCATTGTGGTCGCACTCGGGGCTTCTGCCCTCGATACGCTCCTACCCTCTCCTGATTGTTTCCTCTCGCAGCAGGTGCTGAAAGGAGGCCACTTGTCTAACCAGACACGTGTCAACGTTCTGTCACTCATCACGCACACACGGAGACCTGTCGTTCTTCCCCGAGGCCTCTGTCTATCGTAGCACAACGGCAATACAACAATTTGTGTGTGCACGTCGTATGTCCGCTCACCACAGAGAAGTGTAGTGGGGTCAAAGGTACTTGTCTGAACAAAGCTGGGGCGAAGATCGTAGTTGAGGGAAATATGACCGCAAGTGGTCTGACTTCTGGCTAAAAGGCTTTGGCTGAAGCACTCCGGCCACAGAGCACTCCAGCCACAGCAGAGTACAACAACCAAGGGCAAAACCCCTACTCTTCACACTACTCCAAAACGTACTCTTGGCACGCTGCCACGCCTATTCTTCTCGACAGACTTTGCCTTGTTAACCTTTTTCCTTAGTTACGTCTTCCGTGAATTAGCGTCTGCTTCCCAAAAGACTCAGAACGTCACGGCCACAAGTGCCGTGAATTTTTATATACATCTGCAGTGCATGCAAAAGTGCCAGATACGACAAGTGCGACTGCCCTTTCGACTGCCAAACAGACTTTAGAATATTCATAATCCTTGATGTTCAGTAAGAAAGATCTTCCGAGGACGAAGTGACCTTGCTTCTGCGCTGGGCTGCACAACGCTTACAGCAAGAGTAATACACCCAATCATGAGCCTACGACCAAGAACTGCTGCTCCTCCGGTAAGGTGGATCATCATAGAATTCAATCCCACGCACGTCCGGAGCTATCTCTGAAAAGAGACACGTTCCGTACGGCCTATTTTGGACTCCTCGTTCAGCTTCTTTCAACCGGTTATTCAGATCCATTTTTGGCACGCAGCTCTATTTCCTGGAAAGATTGCAGTTTCTTTGCTTTAGCTCCCTCCTCTGCAGCAGAGACGACCTGGAATTCGTCGAGACCCTCTGTCATGAAGCGACATTACCAGGCGGGCAACTGCTTCCTGCGAGAAGGCCTTCCGACAGTCTTACGTACGTTCCGCGCCCTTGTGCGCAACACAGCTTCCTGTGTGAATTCCAGTTTCGGGAGTGGAAAGCTGCAGCCGCATAGCCGTCGGTGACAGAGTCAGTCTCACAAACAGTCTTGCGATAAACATTCTCCTTGGTTGCCTTCTCCCGAAGCCTCGCCCTTCAGGTTCAAAATTCTCTGTAGCAATCGACTTTTCCTCTGCCGACTTGAGCGTCCGCTAAGCAAAAGGAAGTATAGCGACGTCTGCTACTGCAGAGTGACACCACTTTAACAATGTAGGCACACATGATCAGCCAGCGACTCCCTGAGCGATCCGCACCTGTTTTCGTTGTACACGCTGCAACACAAAGACGAGTTACTAATTCACTTATTGTGAATTTCTGGACACGCCACGGTGGGAAACGGGGCTCCCTTCCTCTCCTGCAGTACTGCAGAAGACCTCTCTGTCTTTTACTCCGAGGGTTCTTTGATACTTTCACAGCTGCGTGAGCCTCTTGCCTCTTCACATGCTCAACACACAGGCCTGCAGTTCAAGGCACTTCTACTCCCTTCTGGACTGCAGCGAGTGTCCAATCGAATGTGACGCTGTTCGAGCGTCTCTGTCGCTGCCCCTGTGTGTCTTCGTGGCTTGTTCGCCCGTTCTTGAGCGAAAAAACGGACGGTAAAACCCTTACGTTGTCATTGGAAGAGTGCTTGTTAGCTTTGTCACTACTTGTGCTCCTTCCTGTTCAAAATCGGGTAGTCTTTAGTGCCGCCTCTTGGTGGTTGGTCCTTATCCAATTGATGCAGGTTCCCCATTTTATTACTACGGCAAGGGTTTTCAGGTCGAAAATTCACTCAACGCGTGCAGCAGGCCTCACTCGCAGGTGGTCGTTGTTCGTTCTGACTCTCGCACCAGACACTGGAATGGCACATCCCGTCCGTTTCGCTGATGGCTCAAAAAGCTTTGAACGATTACCTTGTGCGTCACGTCAGTGTCCCCCGTTGCGTTCTGCGACTGCATTAGCAAAACTGTTTGGTTCGCGTGTGTCGACGGTGCATCACGATTCACACACTCTCACACGTCAGGATGCTCTTTCACCAATGCGCGTCATCCCGCCCGTCAGACGTTATTCTATCGTGTGCAATGCTAATACCGCGTCGCTCCATACTACGGGGGTATGCGTAGTACAGTGCAACTAAACTTCGAAACCGAACACCGCCATTCAAACAGCTAGGGCCAGAAGGCAGCCATACAGTCTGCCACTACTGTGATCTGATGAGACACGTACGACACTGTGGGTAAAAGGCAGCTTCAACAATGCGGGACGGATTAATTTTGCTGCTTTCCATTCCCCGTATGCTCTCTTGAGGCGCCGGAGGTCATTAGTTGTCTGATGTGCACCTCCCCCAATCGTCCGTCACGTGATTACTCCGCAGGGGGGTCCTAGTGTATGGTTCGGTTTCGTACTAAAAATGTAGCGCCCGAAGTAAGGGACCAGTCAAACATCAGATTCCCTTTTCGACCAAACGAGTGTAAAGTCGCGATAGTGAGCATCAATCTCCTCGGAGCTTGTCGCCGCATTGTGCACTGACGCAGTGTCACACAGAATCTGCTCTCCGCACGGTATGCAGCAGAGCAGAACGCCGACTGTGCAGCATAACAGGCCTTGCGTGTTCTCTTCAGGGGTTTGTTACTTTTACGAATGTAAGCATTCACGTAGAGCAAACGTCAAGGATCACCTATAGAGCAGCAGCAAACGCGGAATGCTTTCTTCAGAGTAGAAGCATGACTCTGTCTGCTTTGCGGCAGTGTAAAGCCAGTAGCAGAATCGACGCTGTACGCCAGGGAAGACCAACGACCAGCCCTTCGTGCGTGGAAGTCCACGCGCTTCTACTGTTGTATCTGCACCGTCAAGCTTAACTCCTGTCTTGCGTCTTGGGCGCGTGTTCTGTTCGCTGTCACACGTTGCTGGACCACTTGACGCGTCGGGATACATTTTCCGTCCTACGTGAACGTATGTGGCACTTCACCACTGTACCTAGGTCACCAGTGTTGCTCAGTACACCGTTGGTGACACCCGGTGTGCGCCTGCAGTATCTTTGTTGTCCGCGTGGAGGCGAAGCTTCAGTGCTTGAATGACGGAGGAGGGGCACCAATATTCAGAGTGGGCCAACAGCCTCGGTCCTCTAAACTGACGCCGTTAATAGGCTTACTGCGCGACTGCCGAATGTCAGCATGGACAACGTGTCTACATGTAATTAGCTCCTTGGGGCGGCTTGATCTTGTAGTAAATCTGTAGGTATAGGACAGTCTTCCTCTTGAACCACGACGGCGCTGCCACCTTATTAGGTCCACAACTTTGGCTTTGCTGTCACTCGATGTTATCAGAACTGTTCGATTGGGCAGCCACAGCGTGCAAATTGTGCCTGCCAGAGAATATGTCATCTACGTTATGGTGCTCTGCGTACCCTGCAAACTGACGCACTCAGCCAGAAGACCTTCGCAGGCAAAAGTCCGTGAGCGTGTCTTCTGTCCATACGGAGATTAAGCGTTCTGCTGTCTGTGATGCATACATAGCAGCCATACACCACTCTCAGTTTACCTCTTCCTCTCCCTGAAAATTCACGTCCACCCGGGTCGCCTTCTCTATTCTTCCCATTGGCGCAGTGTGCACGCGACATCTGATTCTCAAGCGACACCGACGCTCAGCTTGGAGGTTGACACGTGTTCACTCAGTCACGCAGGCGGGGACTGCGTGAATCGCAACTATGGCGGGGCATAATTTAGGCGCTTCGCTTCAAGCAGAGATTCAATTCTGCAGGCTGGGTTTACACACTACGTTATCGCTCACAGCAGTGGGTCAAGCTTCACAGCCTCCTTGATTCTCTTACGGTAGCAATTGCCTACACCCCGCCCGTATCTGGGGAGATTTTCAAAAATTGAAGCGTGCCTCGAGTTTACATTTATTGCCTCAAGTGCGACGAGTGTATTCACCAAAACGTAGCGTTCGCTTCGCACCCGTTTTCGAATTCAGATGGATGCACTCACGGAGCAAGAGTGGCGGACCTTCCTGGACGAGTCTTTGCTCACTGCAGTCATGACGACCGCGTGAACCTCGGGCACGGATCAACGCTGCGGTGTGTATTCAGTGTCTATACCTTCTAGCCGCACGCGCCTGTTTTTACCCAAAATGCACAATGGCTGTTACGTGCGCCGAATTATTCAGCTGCGGTGCATGTCTTTCTGGCCACAAGCAGCCTCAAAGCAACACGATACTTTCTTAGCAGACAGACATGCTCCATTCTATGATGCAAGACGGTGTCGAGATCTTTTGTCTGACCATACCTTGCAGCCAATCAAGTCACTTCAACTCAATGAACTCGCGGTTGTATATTATCAAGGGTCACGTCTTACAGCAGGTAGGCAGTTTCTGTATGTACGTTGCTGCAACTACATCGATCCTGGTCCCAGCACTTTCAGTGTCGTCCATACGCCGCATGTCCCGGGCCTGGCGGTGAGGGCTCGTGATATACGGCATGCTCCGGTGAGTACGCGACGTGGAGCAGCCCTATCACGGCATCAAGGCCCCGCTCTACTGGTACAATTCCATGTCTCCTACAACCTCAATAATTTCAACTCCGATGCCCGTGTGTAATCGGCAGCTTACACTTTGTTCAGTCACCAAGAGCACCCACGCGCGCCGCGGCCTCATCTCGTCTTTTGTGAATGCCTCACCTCTTGTACTTCCCACCTCGTACGTTATTATTTCGATGTTTGAAAGTACGGGAGACGTGAGAACTGCACCGTTACGAGCACAGACGAAGACAAGGCGCAGCAGGATCCTCAAACGTTCCTCCATACACAACAAACCTCGCGGCAACCTTTCCTCAAGTGTGACATCAGGATGACGTGTGCACAGCCGGGCGCACAGCAGAGCAGCCATAGAAGGTTCTCACACCACCCCTCGCACCATTCTCACAAGTGTTCCAGAGGGGATTTAGGGCGAAGTGCATCAGGAAACGTATCGTGGTCAGTTTAGCGTCAACTCAGTAAGTTCCACAGCCCAAACATGCCACGACAAGCAGTCTGGGATCATCCGTTTCCTCTTTTCTCTCCGCGTAACATTCTATGTCAGCTTCGACGGTTTTGCCCCAAAGACTTCGAGCTAGGGGTGCCGCCTCGTGGGTAGCTGCAACTGTTCACTTGCAGTGGAACGTGGCTAGGTCTGCTACACGCGAGAGACACACTACGCTACTACTCTCCAGGCCGATGTTTACACGTTTGCAAAAGCGTACTCCGTGTGTTGCTGTTTTTTCATCACACGTCATATACAATGGCAGCGACGTCCTTGAGGCTGCTCGCCTCGCCAATGTCTGCTTCGTGGCCCACGACAACACCGATCCGTGCAAAGACGGAACACGCGCCTGACGGCTGCACTGTGGGCACTATGGTACGCCACCGCTTGATGGTTGACAGTCGCGTGGTGAAACATAGCGACTTTCATCAAAACTGCATACTGCAGGTAGACACCACAGTAGGGGTCAGCTCAACTTACCCTGCGACTGGTTCGTACGCCGGTGATATGCCTACCCAAGGCTCACCTGCGACTGTCTTCCAAAAAGGTGGTGTAGCGCCAATATAATGTCATACGTGTTGCAACACCTTACTAACTTAACGCTGAGCGTCAGCGGCCGCGGACTCAAGCATGAACAAGTCCACAATTAGAGTATAACATGGCAATTCTGTGGAACGCCGTCATTCTCGCCCATTAGTGCCAAAGGCCGTCTTAGTGACTTCTCCCACGTGACCGACAACACTGATACGTTACCATAGGGCTGCACTCGAGGTGACCCTAATTGCGCATTCGTAAAAGGTGCACGGCGTTTATTGCACCTTTACCTGCAAGGGCTGCGACGACCGCTACTGTGAAAAAAGAGGCGTAGGTTAGCGCGCGCCATGTTGGTGCAGTCTTGTGTTTTCTTCCCCTGCTGGACGGATTGAAATGCCTGGTTGGCACGTGCGTCGACGATCCAGCCCTGTGCATTCGTGTGGCGCTGGCGAAGCTGGACTGCCTCGTTATTCCGTCCCATGCTGCTCCAGCCCTGTGCATTCGCATGGTACTGGAAAAACTGTACTGTCGTCTACTTATGGCAGCACGACCGGCTCCAAGCCTGAGAAAGTTGCGGAGCCTGAACTGCGGTCCGTGTAGGCAAGTACGTCAACTGTAAGTGGCTCTGCGAATAATGATCACAGGTGCGTCTTTGTTGGAACACGCCCCTGTCACCCGGGTTACTTGGTCCCTTCTGGTAACCGTTTAGGCGCACTGTTGTACACAACCCCACCGGTGTCGAAAATGCTGAACAACGTTGCAACTCAAGAGTATTGCAGTGGAGTATTTTCACTCTTATCTTTGCTTTGAATGCTCAAAAGTAGTGAAAACTGAAGAGAGACATACAACAGTTAGCACGTCGGCATTGCACGGTGAATGCGTCAAGGCGGATAAGGAAGGACAGAAAAATGTGTTACTGGACTTCGTACGTTCCGAGCGTCCTTAGTAGCTGGTTCACACACACGACTGCAGCCTGTGAGTGTCCAGATTAAAACAGCATCGAAGGAACAGCAGGTGGCAGGAAATACTTTAAAGGCATATAAACTGGTGCAACACACACTTTCGGCCGACCATGCTGTACACGTGTATACATGCTGGACCTTCGACTGCAAGACCACGTCTGTTTGTAGGTACAGCACCGTTCGGCAAACCAATTATCGCACGGTGATACTGTGGTTGTTCGAGGTTTCATCAAATACACACGGCCCCACGAGTCTAGTCGGAGGGGATATCTCCTGTGCTAACAACTGTGGATGAAAGCGTGTCCATCATGCACGAGTTGAAAGCCTTTCCCCGTCTGGAGCAGGTACGAGTGAGCACTGTAAGGCGTGAATATTTTTCTTGCCGCACGCCACTGCGCGGACGCCGTGCATGCCACATGCCTTTGATCCCCGCGTCGATGCAGCAGGCGGTGTAGCGAGTCTGGCACCAAGGTAGCCACGCAGGCAAAGAACAGATTCATGCAACGAAGAAAATCGTGCTTCTTGTCATTAAAACAATTCCAGTTCAGGCTGTAGCGAGTTTTTCTACAGAGGTAACTATGAGCACAGTATGTGGTGCTCTGTACAGAAGAAAGAGCTGTTTCCTGCTATACACGCCAATTAATATGACACCCTGCTGTAACGCGCTGCACGTAGGCAACGCAAACGGCACCAAGTACACCGCAGTTGTTTCTAACGTGACTATTACCAACAACTGTCGCACTATAGTCTATAACAGTCAGCTGTCAGCAGTTAGCTGACCTGGCGACGCCGGCACGTTACCGATACTGGAGCTGCGTCGAACACGAATGCAAAATTGTCATTTTGACAACCCCAGTTCAGCGCCAGCACGTGTAGCGGTGGTACACTTTGCCATGTCTTGGGGAGACAGGGCCGCGACGAAATGTGGCGTTTCTTGTACGCATGCTGGAATTTGTATCATCTCTCTCCGTTGCCCTACAACATTTCAATCGTGCAGGTCCATCCAACGGTCACTGAAGAGGTGACGGCAGAAATACAGTTTTGAAGTTGAAAAAAAGTCAGGCCCACCACGTCGCAACAGTTCCTTCTATGCATACTGGCGTAAACAATCCGAAGCTAAGTGCAGAACGACGTAAAGACATAGACCGAGTGGCTGGGCAGTTTACGGTGCGTGCCGCACGGTTTGAATACCTCTGGCGGAGAACTTGTTGCACTGACGAGCAGAAAACATGGTGATGATGTCCGCGTTACAGTCGTCAACGGCCCAGGCACCCAACATTCACTTCCGCAGTTCATCTACGTCTGTCGCATTTCTAGATTTTTCGTCGGCTGGCATTCGAGCTCACGCCGCCTTCGTTATCTCTACACATGAAGGGAGGAGATGTTGCCACGCACGTGCGAAGTGGTCTCCGTTTTCCTCAAGCGCCAGAGGACGCTGAAGCAATTTGTCGAGCATCAGCGACCATTCCACGTCTGCCGAACGACTCCTACAGAGTTCCAGAGGAGCTCTGCAGTAGTTGTAGTAGTAGTAGTAATAGTAATAGTAGTAGTAGCAGTACTAGTAGTAGTAGTAGCAGTAGTAGTAGTAGGTTCTACTACCTGTAGAACATTCCCGACCCTGACAACAGGTGAGACGGATGACGCAGCCTTCACAGTAGTGGTCTTAGGGCCTTCGGAAGACGTCAGCGTCCGGTTGTGTTTTTTCTTTGTAATCACTAAAAAGAATGGATGCAACCAATCCAGGCGGATATTAGGTGCTTTGATGACGGGAACTCTTGTGTGGCAGCTTAACGTCTCTCTTTGCCAAATGGGAAGACGCTGAATTCGTGAGTAATATATCGTATTGTTTTTGTTGTGTTGTTGTAATTACCGTGAACTCTAGAATACTATAAAGCTTAGGACGTTCCTCTTTAGACAGGTGTGCAGAGTAAATGCCTTAGCGACGTACGGAGGCACAGGCGGCACACCTCGCCCACTGTTCACGATGAGATATACATTATTTTTCAGTGGAAGAAAGACAGCGTCTAAGCTTAATTATATGCGACGGTGTTTCAAGTGCCTCTGGTAATGCGCAATGACGTTAGCACTCTTTCTATTCCTTATGACGGAAAGACCACTTTCCCTGCTTCATCATGATTACTGGAAATCTTACTGAACAAAACCCCCTCAGCGACCAGTTGCGTTTTGCGTCCATCCGGTCGCTTGCTTTCACGTGCATGTGATTCTCATTCTAGGGGTGACACTGGATGCCTTTTGGGACGTACCGCGCAAGAATGCGTACGTGTCTAATGTGGAACCGTTCGTTATTAAACACGAAGTTTCTACCTGTGTCACGGGCATAGCTTCTTCGACGCTGCGGTATGTTTAGGTAGTTTCCAACTTTGCCCCAAAACATCTTTCCACGGCTCTCTTGCGGATTCACGATCACCTATGTTTGCAACCTCCACTATGTCGTGACCTACTCCGAAGTGTCCACAGGACCTCCCTATCACTGACACACGTAAAGAATAATTTCTCTCTTGGAATCATTTGCATGTGAGGCAAAACATTCCGGAGAGGAACCACAACGGACACAGTACACGGTTTCTGCCGCGACCTTCTTCTGTTTAACCTCGTTCTGGCCTCCATCGCGGAACAAAGGCTTTGCTGTATTGGCGCCTTCTGCCCACCTCTCCTTTGCAGCAGAATTCAGGGTTCTACGATAGACCGGGAATCTCTTGGAATCCTCAGTGACAGTTGTAATTGTAGCTCTTCTTATGTCTACATGCGGTACACGTTTACATGGATTGAACTGCCGTTATGTGGAATGCCGTGTGTCCTCTAAGTACCGCCGAACGACGCACGGCGAGATACCTGAGGGGAACACTGAAGGAGAGCTGTCAACCTCGCACTTGAAATTACTCATCATAAGGGAAGAAACGCAAGATGCTGGACTTCTTCTCCGCTTAGATCCATAGGACGTACGCCGGGGCCATGTGCGACAGGTAGAGATCCTCTGTGGTGTGCAATAGTAGGCAGTCTCAGCTATTTTGCCGAAGGATCAGTACGGAACATGACCATCTTTAGGCGTATACATATACATATGCACATATACTACGGACGCGTTTGGTGGGTAGGTACACGAATTGTGACGCTCGTGTCGAAAGCGCAAAATTTGCTTCCATATAGATGAAAAAGCGACACACACTTTCTGGGGGCGCTCACTGCATCGCGAACCTGTAGCGATCTTTGGTGCGTTTAGTAGTGAGACGCAGGACTGAGGCGTTAACAGCGTGACCACTTCGAGAGTGACTCCGCAGTACGTGACAGCAGCAAAGTGAGTGATGGCTGATCAACGCGGTACGATTGCTATGAGGCCGCTAGCAGCGCAGAAATAGAGATTTACCCGCCTCATGCAGAACACCGCACGACTGCCCCTGAGTTTTGGTGTCTACTGAAGTGATTGCGCATTAACATCTGGTGGATTGTCGTGAGGCACTGCCGGCCGGCGTTTTGCACGATGGATCTTTAGGGCGGGTGTACAACGTACTTGCGCATTGTGCCGTCACTTTAGAAAAGTCCCCGATCGGACACCAAACTAGCATTCGCCAAGGAGTGTACGATTCACGAAACACGTAGTGCTGAGTGCGTCGTGGACATCTGATTTGAACGACATGCATCCCAGACTAGTGGCGACTGCCAGATTAAGGATAGGGCGCGTGAGGATAATAGGGTAGCGGAGAGTCAGGCATACAGTGCTTTTTCGCGTCGTGCACTGTAGCTCTGCTGGCAACGGCGATACAGTCCCGCTACTTCTTTAATAGAACAACAACATTACGGAGCTCAGTGCGTCTTCTTTTACACTGTGAGAAGATTCAGATATTTATCGATCGCACACGCAAAAGCTAGAGTCAGCTTTCTCACGTGGCAGAAACCACCGTGCGACACGAGTCAAGGTGCAAAAATTTGTACACTCACCCGACGCAGCACATTACCGGAATTACTTGTGGCCACAATCATTCTTCCTGTTGACGGAATGCGATATTAGTTAGCAGGGATACGAGTTCTTACACCCGCAAGTGGGCATTCACATGCGGTGAGGTGCAGGCCTGCCGCAGATCGTCTGTTGTTCCCGCATTATTGGACATCCACAATACCGCACGTGTAAGCTTGCAACTTCAGACTGACATGTAGCAAGACGGAGGTGGCGAAATTCTGCAGCGGTCCCTGCTGGAAGCTGCCTGAAAGCTGGGAAGAAATACAGTTAGAGTTTCTAAAGTGGATGCTACCCTTGCTGACCCCCTCGGTGCTTGTAAAGCTCCTGCTGTCATTGTAGGTGTGCTGTCTTGAGCCACATGGTGATATCAGTAGTGACCCGGAGAGAAAGTGATGTGCGGCAGCGTGTTATCACGTATCTCTGGAGCGTTGCTGACATCGGTAAAGAGTTGACAGTGGAAGAGGTAGAACAAGTCAGAGCACTTACCTACGTTTTGCGTGGACGTCCCCAACTGATGTGGTTGACTGCTTACGCTCTCCCGCTCGGACGGTCGGTAGTTTTGCCAGTACATACAGGCCCCTTTGTCTCGTACTTCATCGTCCCACCACTTGCCTCTCTGCATGTACTTGTCGTAGCGGTTGTTGCGCGGACACTTCGGCTTTTCTGACAGAGCACAGGTACCTTTTTTCGGACTTCATCGCCCTCTACTTGTGTCCCTACGCGTTCTTGTCGTGGGTTTTGCTATCCCGTGTTCACTGGCGCGTGCTTGCTTTGGCGGGATCAAGAACCTATTTTGGACAGTGTGCCCAAGGCATATGTTCTTGCGCATGCAAACGATGAGCGAACACGGTGACGAAGTCATAGTCATATGTTCCTGCGCATGCAAACGATGAGCGAACACGGTGACGAAGTCATAGTCATATGTTCTTGCGCATGCAAACGATGAGCAAACACGGTGACGAAGTCATAGGCCGCCAGATGCAGAGGGGAGTCTAATAGTCCAGGTCTTACCGACGGACTCAAGCGCATGGATTTCGGACTGCGGAGAAGCGCACAGCCACGAACCTAGTAGTGGCCGACGGTGCCGCCCCTTTCCAGAACACGACTAATCATTCCATTCAAGCTGGACAAGGTGTGATACACAAGGTTCATCTCCGCTGTGTGCAGTTCAAGACAAAGGTACAGCATCCGAGAAGTCAGGTAGTGGCGCGGGTGGAAAGAAAGTGAGAATACGTATGTGGACACTTGTTATGCCATCAACGGGGAAATGATACACAGGGAAATGAGAGTGTGTACCGAAGAAGGGAAGAATAAGGCACGTAGGACCAATGTGTGATGCGAACTGCTGGACAGGATCACCACCCATCGTTTGCGGAACGTTGAATGCAGTTGGTAGGCGTGTAGATGATGAAGCGGCCCAGAAGAAATCCGTTGAGTTGGGTCAAGAGGATCGCTGGTGGAACAGACCACACTGGTTTGCATCAAACCCAGCAGTGTCGGGCCGTCGACGGCGGTAGCGGCTTCCCTACACCCCCCCTCCTCGACAAGGGTCGTCCTTGAAAATCGTAGTGTTTCCTGCACACTTGGAAATACAACGGTATCTTGTCGCCGGTGTATGAAGACCTACGCGTAAGCTGTCTCGAATAGGGATTTTACTGTATTCCGACCGACGCACGCTTGTAACCTGTGTTCAGAAACGCCGGAGAGCTTTCTGGGCGTGCAGGGTGCAAGCATATGTCGCAGCGTGGGGGCCGGAAGCAGACAAGACAGGAACGGAGATTTCATGGAAGAAGGGGCGTCGACGTGTTGCAGGTTAGCAGGCTGCTGGTACGTCTTCAACACAGTTGGGTCATATAGCTTTCGAAGCATCTCTGGAGCGGCTGAACCACGAGCATCTCGCGTCGCGAACGGCTGCTACATATCGGAAACAGTGGAAGTATCACCAGTTAGGGAGGTAAGTTGAAAGGCTCGAACGTGATTCGTAAAACTCGTGATGAATCGGACCCACTCGACATTTTAAACCGATCTGTTTGGCATGTCGTGTAGGATAAAGCCGGCAATCCTGGTTCAAGAACGCTCGCACTGCACCTGCAACGAGATAGCGTGGGTGGGTGGTACATTTTCTGTGTCGGCGAAGGCGGTGCTCGACGACGCCAGCTCCGGACTTACCCTTTCTACCGACTGCGCGGGTTCCCCAACGTTCGCGCGGTAAAGAGCAGAGAGGCTGTCCATCGGGCAGGTCTTTTTCTGGCTTCGTAGGTCAAAACGCGATCTGTACTGCAGCCGTCGGCAAGGAAGCTCCAGCGGACGGGTTCGCAACGGTACGTAGGTGCGTGTGTGCGTCGAAGCAGCAGTACCGAAGGCGGCGCACATTCGTTTACGATGTTACAGGGAGAGTCGAAAACGAGCAGAGGATGCCGCCCTGGTCGCAACAGCAGTACGCTTGGCCGCGTGCATATCTGCGACCTGCTCTACGCCCACGAAAGCAGCAAGCACTCTGCACCAAATGCTGAAGTGCGTTGTTTTTAAGAGAGCTGAGCACGTGTCTACGATAAACTTTTATTTGTGTGACAGAAGCTCGCATAAGATATTGTCAGGCGCCCAACGAATATCACACGCTCCCTCTTGACAGACAAATAAACTGAGAACACAGGACCCACTGTGGTTCTTCAGCATTCTTTACTCTTCACCTTTAGAAACCATTCAGGTGCACAAGTTGTTCGAGGCAGATGCGGTAGGACACCTGTGTCAGATTCGCGCGCACGTTTGCACGGTTTGGACGATGAGAAACCGCCAGTACGCCGTGCGCCGTCGGTGTCCTCTTCTGTGCAGAGAAGAGGACTTTGCGTACGCTCACAGGTGCTTCCAGCGGCCGCGAAATTTAGGGCGAAGGACACAGTGAAAGGGATTATTGTTCAGTTCAGCAAACGTGTCGGTCGACGCTGATAGAGATTCCCTAGTGGCGTGGGGACTGAATACCATCGTGACGTTCATAGCTTCACATTATTCTACGGTACATTTTTAATTGTCTACCCAGCAGAATATCATCATTCACGTGGTGGGAGAGCATGCGAAGGCACAAGTCTGCCATTGATGTCAAACGTAACAACGCCGTTGGATTCGCTGGATGGAGGAGAATGAGCCTGTCTCAGGCAGAGATGCGTCTGTACAGCTACTCCTGTGGCCACACGCGTCCATCGCGTCTTTACCCTCTCACAACTGAGGTGCAGCATCAGCTTGTTCACGAGTAAAACGTCCGCGAACAGGAAATTCTCGTTGGGCGTGGGATTGGAGATTTCAGAAGAAAGGTGAAATTTAACCACCAGTGCCTGGTTTTCCCTGTGTTTGGCCCGACGTCAAAAACTGAGAATGCAATACAGCTGTGGACTTGAATAATTACAGTCTTACTCTGAAGCAGTCGCTGGACAGGGAAACACGCAAGAAGAATTTTCTCCCAGCAAGTCTGCGTACCAGAGCGTATCACGTAGATGAAGTGTCTAAACACTGCGTTGCCCATAGCGTCCGTCAGCTTGTTGCTAAAGTAAAGAGATACGATGTGAACACATAGATGTAGTGGTATAGTGAGGAAGGTCCCGAGGGGTGCACGTTTGTCAGTAAACGATGAGGCGATATCATTTGTCACATGCGACGCCCCTGACGCAAGCTTCCTGGGCACACACAAAACGGTAGAGGCAGGTTAACGGACTGAATAAGCAGGCGTACTGCGGGAACCGACGTTGAGAGCGCCTGACGCCCAGCGATCAGCATGCACTGAGGCGACTAACGTAGCTACAGTTGTAATTCCCGTGTCTCACTTACGCTGCACGTAGAGGGGGCCAAGGGGCTGAACAGCGGTTTCTTCCAAACGTAGATGGAGGTCTAGAGAGCACACAAGCTTCAGTGTGCAACGACGGTACCGTAGACGATGAGACGGCGTAGAGACCTCCTGCGTGCATACTCGATGCACGATGTTATCAGCACAAAACATCCACTGCATTTCGTATAGTCACTGCCGCATTGTACGTTATCTGCGTCGGCGTCGATTTGCACGTTTCCTTCGTGCCAAATCGCACGCATGCACAGTGAACTCACAGCGGCAGCCCAGCTGGTAGAGGTGTGAAAGCGGGAAGATCGCAAGAACTTCGCGAATGCAAAAACGCGCGGTCGTCTCTGCGTTTGGTGGATGGTCAAAAAAAAATCGCCTCGAATACAAAAGGGTAGGTGGAGACAAGCTGCTCTGTGTGTCAAACACGCCACGCACACTACACAAAACGAAGGCTGCTGCGAAGCAGGGAGCTGGCAACCTCGAACGTCGTGAATTCGAAGTATTCTGCTTCTTCACGTTGTAGCGAAAGTGCACGAACTACCCCAGGCCTTACCGCAAGCTCCTGCGCACTAATCCGGTACAACCACCGCGGGAGTAAGATTGACGATGAAGCTGTCTGTGGCAGGGTAGGGGTGCTTCAGCTATAAAGTTTGACTTCTCAGGAAACGTCCACTTCACCGATCTTCTGTACAGTTTGACCACTTATGGCGTCTGAACTTTCCGGAGACACCCCCAGCTTCGAGTTGTGAATATATCCCACCGAAGAGTGCATAATGTTGCTCTTGTGCTGTAGTGACGAAAATCCACAGACTACTTTCTGAGTTCGGACAGAAGGTACTATTGGGGTTTTCGTGACCGTCCCCATCGTGAATAGCGACAACGCCTTCATAGTTTTTCAGCTGCAGACGGTGGGCGTGATGCTCTCTACGGAAGAAAGTCGCTAGTTAGAGACTCTCTTGGCCACGTGGTGCAACAAGGTCACTCAGTGGTCCACCGGAGCAAGGGAGATACTCGTGTTGTCCCACCTGGATCATCCGCAGAACGTAGGGTGTATCCTCTGCATTAGGACACAATATATCACGCTTGCGTGGGACGTCTTGTCAATGTCACAGGCTAGAACAATAGAATCGCAATGCCACGGGGTTCCAGCGACGCCTATTGCATATAGGTGCGTGGTGCCCTTCTATGTCAGTTCCGTTCCGCATTAAGACCCTGTACGTTCTTCGACACTTGCATAGCACGGCATATGATATCTCACAGCCGCTAGGCCGTCCACCTCACGTATTCGAACGCTTCAGAATGAATCTCGATGTTCCCTCTAAGTTACGGGAAAATGCAACGCATTTCAGCGCCACGGCCCCGGCATGCATCCCTCCGCTTTTGCGATTTGTTGAGAATAGTAATTGGAAGTAAGGTGTCGCTTCTTCTTGATACGTTGGTACATCAGAAACAATCTGAGCAGTTTTTGTTAACCCTTCCCTGGAGATGACGCATGTCGCTCTGTCTTAGAACCTCTGGACATCAAAAACAAACTGAGCCACTTCGATGCAACCATATCCTGAAGGTGGCGCGTGACGATTCGGAAATTTTTGTTGAAAGGAACATATGTACGTACCTCGAACGTCCAACTGCTGCCCTCACACGGCTAAACTATCAGGAACTAGTTGATTTATGGAAGCATCACCTCCCTTCACCCATGATAGGACGCCCGCGACAGCAACCTGTGCGTTTGGTAGAAGCACTTGATTTTTCAGATAGTTCGTTGTGAACGTAGAACCTAGCGCAAACGGTGTTGCTCTTTCCCCTTGCTCAGTAGCATGTGACATCCTACACCTCATCAAATACGATTCACGAATCTGGGGCAGACGTGCTCAGCCGCCAACTACAATGCTGTAAATTCAATTAATCAGGCGTACGCACCGGTGTTGAGGCTCAGCCACCACGCAAAGTATTTTCCTCTGCCGCCCTCGCGGGCACGTGATTGTCGCCACGTGTAGTCTGCCACACCTAGCGGAAACGCTGCATGTTCTCCATTGATCTTCATAATGACGGGCAGACTGGAACAAATACACGTCCACAGAAACGTCCCCCGGCAAGTTATATTTCATTATCTGTCGCCTGTGTTTGACCTGCACTGCATTTATTTCCATAGCCTAACCAAAATCCGTAGTTTTCCACATCGTCTGCGGAACCTGTGCGTCAGACCAACCTACGCACTGCCGTCTCCATTTCTTCCACAAACGTACTCCGATACACGCGCTACGCGCGAGTTGACCTCTAGAATCGAATACTTCCTTATCAGAGGTCAATACCTCAATAGGAAGCGGCAACATTCTGTGTAGCAGCTTGACCAACACCCTCTCAATATCTGAACTCAGCTTGCACTGCCTTGTGGGGTGTAGCGAGCGTCAGTTTCGAGTAAACAGTAAGTGAAGGTGAAGTCACGCGGCTGCACAACATGCCTTACGGCTACCACAAGTTCGAGCAGCCGATGTGCCATGTTGTATCATTCAGCAAATACCAGGTGACTGTACCAAGCGGGCTAACGAGTCACCAGCGGCGTTGCACGGAGTACTAGGAACCCTCTAGTGCATGGCAATATCCCGGGGAGGGGGTGAGGGGCCATGAACTACCAGATGCACTTCTGTTTCCAACAGACGCAGCGCTCTACACTTCACAACGTCGCAAGCGCGACACTGCTTAACGATTTTTACCGCGGGGGAAGAGCAACTGAAAGCTACAACTCTACAATCTACCAGTACGTGCTCACAATTCGCCTTGCTCTCGTTGTGCTATGGTAAGGGTTGTCCCTCAGAGGTATCTTTCATTCCTTACATGGCTGTGCATTCCCGCAAGCAGCACACTTATAGGTTCACTCCTCCGACTTGGTGTTTTCAAGTCAGAAACCGAGAACAGTCTGTTTCTTCCGACTTCTCTTACTGGTATACGATGTTGCTCATACCTGCCGAGAACAGCCGATCTTAGGGATCGTCGCTTTACTCACATGGAGCTGGGCTTTAGCTGGACTGCTGCCGTCAGTCCGTTCCGCTTTAAAACCTACAATTTATATAGCGTTGGCCTTACAGGCCGTGCATTAGGCGTACTCAGTGGTGGCTTTCTCGATCCAACGTATTCGGACTTTACGGCGGAGAGGCCGTACTCAGCGTAGGTTTACCGTCGGCTTTCCTGTAAGCGCATCCGGTATAATTCTGCGCACAAAGCAAGCGCTGCTGAAAGCACAACTGCAAGTTATACATACAGTGGCAGCTGTGCTTCAACCGCAGATACACTGATGCTATCTGTCCGTTCTGCTATCGGACCAACTATTCGTTTAACCCTGAGCTTTACCGTGCCGCAACAGG
This sequence comes from Sarcocystis neurona, assembly GCA_000727475.1. NCBI lineage: Eukaryota > Apicomplexa > Conoidasida > Eucoccidiorida > Sarcocystidae > Sarcocystis > Sarcocystis neurona. The sequence continues at coordinate 810,217 of KL647321.1, read as the reverse complement.
CCGTGCTCAAGTGAAGTTTTGTCGTACAGTCAGTCTTCCTGTAGGCGCTCATCGTATAATTCTCCGCTCATCGTATAAATCTGCGTAGAAAGCAAGTGCTCCTGAAAACATAACCGCAACCTCCTTCGCATTACTCTTTCGTACTTACCTGTCGAAACGCGTGAGCTCCCTGAAAAATATACAAAGCACTGCAATTCGACGTACAGCGCACCCTCGCGGTAAACGCCTTGATTCAGGCAACAGCATCTTCGGTCATCCATCCCCTGTCCTTATGACACGGGGGACCACTTTGTCCAGCAGGCGGCGCCTACAGTGCTACCTTAAAACAAGAGACCGTCTCCTTTGAACCTAGCCTTCAATCTTGATACAGGGCAGGCGCATCCAAAATCACGTTGTGAGTCCTGGTCAGGAACGCACATTTAGTGTGCGACCCACCACAGACTTGCATTTTCAGCCTGTCGCGGCGTTCTTCTTGGAAGTCAGAATAACACCTCATGAAGAACTAGCGGTTTCCCAAGGCTCGTGTTACAGCAGAACCCGGACTAGTTCAATTTCTACACGCCGGTAGCTCGTGCGAGCAGCGCAGCGGTGTAGCTCTTTCACTGCTGCGCCTGAGTTAGAGGCCTTGCATGTATGAGTTACATGTGCGGAAGTGTCACTAGTTAAAGACCGAGAAAATTGTGTAGTCATTATGGCAAATTTCACAAATCCCTTGTGGGCGCGACTGTGTTTCACCGCACATTACTCGAAGGTGGTGCAGTGGTGGCAGGTGAGGCTAGTGAAACGTAATTGCAGAGCATTTCATTCGAAGGATGAAGGCCAGCTGACAACACAAGGCTGAGTCCAAGCTGGTGAGATATGCTTCAAAGCATTAAACGACGTACTCGACGTCTACCCGCCCTAGCAGACAGTACGGGCGGCAGCAATCTGCACTCTCGCAGGTGAACCCTGTAGGCCTCCATTGTAGAAGAGCTTTTATTTTGATTTTTCACGTTGTTACCCTCACTGCCTGCAGTACAACGGCACTGCACCTTGAGCCTTAATCTGGAGCTACACAAACGTGCACACTGTGCACAGGTGTCAGTACTTGTCCACCCTAAGAAAGCGTTGGCTTCTCTACTACAAGTTACAGCTCGCCCACAGCCACGTGCCTGCCCGTGCTGCAGTACCACGGCCACCCTCAACCGAATGCGGTGAAGCACGTGGTCACTAAAAACTTGTTCTTTCATTGCTTCTCGTGCCCATTTGCGCCGCATCAGGATCTAGTTGGAGACGACTCTTTCACGTTTCGGCCCAGGCCATTCGAATTAGCTGATTAACACTCGGGTGCAACACGGTGGCGCTTTCAGCGAAGGCAATTTATGTGCTGGTGCGGTTCTCTGCAGGAGAATCACGACGCTGCGCTCCTCTTTGGAAGTTGTTAGAGGCAAATAAAACGCAATATTAAGTCTTTGACATCCTTCGGAGCCTCATGGCAAGACGTCCTTTATTGTGTTCCCCACACAGGCGGGCCTCAGACACGTTTGCACGACTTCAGCTTCCTTGTGAAGAGACACCAGGTACGAGACAATATGTAATAACTAACTACAACAAATCCTGTGTGCGTTCCCATTACCTATTGAGAAGTCTTCTACAACTAGCGCCCGAAATCGCCGTCACGGGGTAGCCTGCGAGAGGCGAACATATCAGAATTTGCTGACTCATGAGGAACGTAGTAAACAGTGTTTTTCACCTTCCCAAGTTGTAATGCGCCATTGATGGTCTCAGGTGAGCTCTCTCAATGCCCTGAAGAGAGTTTTATGAGTGGGTCCCTACTTTAGCTGACAAGCTCCTGGTGAAAGCACGTCGCTCTCGATGCGCTGTTGACGCGGGACATGCGCTGTTGTCTCCTGCAAAACACATAAACCCGGAAAAATCTGTACCTCTGGTCTTGTGGGCGCTACCTGCTCCTTTACTTTGTAACGGGGGCACTGCTTTTCAGAAGTCAGCACGTTGGTGCGGTGGAAGCAGAACTTTCTTTAGCGTACTTCTTCTTAAAACCAGCAACACCCCGCTCAACAGAATACACCTCTATAAGATGCAACAACGCTAGATCAAACAAAGGCATGCGCGTGTCACAGAAGGAGTGCTTCACATACTACACACTTCAGCATCATTCTTGTGTGAACTAGAGCGAATTTTGTCCAGCTGTGAACCTCCTGAGCAGAGAACACGAGCATTTGCTAATACCCAGAAGTCGGTAGCAGGCTCAACTGCCACGCTGCGCCGACGATGACGGCTTCGGCGTCTCCTGCTCGATATCCGGCATCGGAAGACGTGCTTGTGATCGTAGATATCAGGATGACCCCCTGTACTTTGCGCGACAACGAGCACCTCACGTATTGTTGAATCCACGTTGTCCCCACCTTGCGCGTTTATTCTCCGATTGCCGCAACGACGAAGCGGGTTCAACAAATTATCCTTACCCAGACACAACTCACCATGTCCATGCAGCATGCGACTATTCAGTCTCTCTTTACATAGAAACCGCAGAACAGTGGGTTGAGAACTAAGGCAGTAGTAACTGAGTGTTTTAATCAAGTGAGGAAACTTCGACTCATGCACGTAGGTTCAGGGTGAAGCTCTGGGCACTGACAGTCCCCAGAGGCCACAGATTACGCAGGCTGGCTAGCACGCTGAACTAGTCGCCCTACTCCTCGGATTTCACCCGGCAATCGGTAGCCAACATTGTATCTTGTCCTTTTCCGTAGAAAAGAAAGTCTCACGCCCCATCCTTTCGGGACGCGCCAGTTGCCAACAAAGCCAAATTTCAGCTCGTATTCATTCACCCTTTCAAAACGGCCAGCTCCACAATGTTTTGCGCAGCAACTTGAAAGGCCGCTTGCCGCCCTGGTATTTTACGAAAAATATGACCTCTCTAAAGACAACTGTGAAACATTACTCAACGTAAAGATAAGACAACATGTCTAAACACAACTTTCGTCTTTTCCACACAATGCAGTCGCGATGACGTAAACACTAACAAACCACCTGTTTTGCCAGGTCTCCCTTTTGATATCTATCATGCCGGTTCAGCATGAAGTTCGACGTTTCCAGTGCGCAGTTAACCGAAAAAACACATTTGAACCCAAGCATTGCGCTCCGCAGCCCAAGCCTTTACGACATACTCAAGGTGGCACCGACGTTTCAAGTGGTGCTGCCTGTCCGATTTGTGGAGTTTTGACACCGAGTTTAGCTGAGGGCAGAAATGAGGATCGGACCGCCACCGTCGTTTGTTCCTCTTCGACACGTAGACCACCGAGCGTACTCAGCGCAGTTTCGGCACAACCTCTCCCTGCAGGTGACGTGTGAGAATTATGGGGAGTTGTCTGACAATGCAGGTGGCAGTTTTATTGGCTCGTCGAATCTGCTGCACATGTTTCGCATAACTCTTATGTACTACTCGGCTCAGTCGAGGTTTACCCGCCTTTGTACACAATAGAATGGGCGAGCAGGTATCCTGATGTAGGATGAAGCCGTGATACGTTCCGATTATGCTCCGGGGACTGAGAGCCTGACACACGAGTTCTGTCCCTACGGCCTAGTCCCACCTTATGGTGCTTCATATGACACAGAAGGCTCCCCACAACTCTGTGGAATATGCGTTCTGCGAATTGCAAAGTTAGGAACCCTAAGGCTACCGCACGCCCATTGCTTTTGTGCCCCAGCGCTCGTCAACGTTCCGCTTTTCTGACGCTCACGCCTTTCCCCTGAAAGAGCGGAATCTATATAACGAACGTTGCAAGGGTAAATAAAGCTCCTCCTCCATGGATCCCCAGAAGACGACGCAAGTCCTAAACGACAACAAGGTTATTGAGTGCTGCTCAAGCCATCCATATTTTGCTTTCTGAAGACAGCCTGTCAACGGCTGGATGGGCTGCGGCTTTGGACTCTTGTTGGAAATCATAGGTGTCTTCGCCACTTGTGCTCGAAAGCGTACGGGAAGAACGGCAGGTGCGCCTCTTGCGCCTCTTCTATTAAAATGCTGGTTCTCACGAGGCTTCTTCCGTGAACAAGTTGGCGCGCATCCCCGTCGTGAAATTTCCAGTTAGATACCCACCTAAAGTCCAGGATTCTGACAGCAATTATTTTTGCATTCGAAGCAACAGCTACCCTGGAGAGCTGCACACTTTAACATGTGTGTACCTCTCAAAGGACAACTCCCTTACCACAGGAAGGCTTGCAGGAATTCCACAGCGGCGCACGTTCGACGTCTCTTGTGCCAGGGGACCGATCTACGAAACTCGCTACCGTGGCGCACCAGCAACAACGAAGCATATTCTTTTCTAAGCTTAGTCCCGCTAGGGATGGAGCATCCGAGGAGGTTCATTAAAATTGGTCCTGTTTTATAAGGTCTTCCTGGTCCTGGTCCTTTTTACAGTGATAAAGTGCGACAGTTACGCGGCATATTGCGAGGCGTATCTGAAGCTGCTGTTCGTTGCCACGTCCGTAGGTAGATGCAGGACTGCCCACGGCTATTCGCAACCATGCGGCACAGCATTGTCATGCAAGCTACGGTGGCTTGTGTGACAAACTGGCACGTGGCTGTGAGTTGCTCCGGTTTCTGTTACTATGGCGGAGACAACCACTCAGAGGACGCTGCAAAGAGTTTCGAGGTGCCCGCGACAGTGGCATAGAGCTTGCGCCACATCTCGACTTCCGGCTCTCAGCACGCTTGACGCGCGTCCAGAGGCTCCTGCTAACAAGCGTTCCACGCTGTTTCATACGTCCAGGAGTACCCCCGTGCGCAGATGACGACATACGACTGTAATAAGACCTGGGGGATGCCATGAGGGGCCGCCGTGGATCACGGAATTTCCCAATTAGCAACAGAGCGACGTCGCGCTGGATCTACAGGGACCGCAGCACTGTGTTCTTCGTCAGTACTCTGCTGTCAACATTGTAGTGATTATGGCGGTGTGCGACAAAAAACTAATTTTTATGTGTGCTTCGTTCGTCACTTCTGCCATGTTTCTCTTTCCACGTAGTATTCACCATATTGTTCAGAAGCATCCACCAACCCGCGTCGCCTCTAGACATTAACTTTCTCAAGAACAAATGAAGGACATGTGTGCGTAAACTCCGCAGACATTTTATGCTTTAGTATTTCTCGGAACATCACTGATAGTTCCGATCTCTCGGAACATCACTGATGGTTCCGATCTCTCGGAACATCACCAATGGTTCCGTTACAAGGCCGCAGCTCATGAAGCACCCTAGGGTTTCAGACGTCGCCTTGTATTAGTTGAATTCTGTCGCCGACCTGCCTATTCGGCGTCCTCCTCTAGGTTGAATACGCAAACAACGAAACGCAGTGTACCAGCTCAACGATTCAACGTCGTGCTTTCAGAGTGATGCCCTCTTCAGCGGAAACCTAGTTCCTTCCTTTCGAGTGCAGTGCAGCTTCAGCTGGCCTCTACCGACTCTAAAACAAAAGTGAAGCTTCTGAGGTCCTCACAAACGGCCTTATCGTGAGTGAATCCACACCACAATCTGGTCGAAATGTGACAGTGCGGGCTTCGAAGCCGTCACGTTTCTACAGATGCACTAGTGTTGTGCATGCAGTCAAGAGCCTCTACTGCACTGTGCGAGGCGCCACTCCGTGACACTGCTTTCTTTGAGGACGAAATACAAATTCAGGAGTGAAACGTTGAATTCACAAACATTCAGCGCAATAGGCGACCTACTTTTTACGCTGTATATTAGTGCGTCAGCTTTGCTAACCCCTAGGCCAAGCTCCAAATCGGCGCGAGACGGGAAGCTCATCACAGCGAAATTTGGAATGTTCGCAAGTTTTCGCTGGAGCGAATTTCGACATTGCATGGCGCAACTGGTGCCGATGCGATTGTGTTGCAGCAGGAATATGCACGCTGCAATACACCACTGTGTGCCCGACGAGGGCTTGACCGCCGTCGTCCTCGAATAAAAATTGTGCCATCGGAGGCGTCCTTCTTGCATGGCGTGAACGCATCAGCCGGTCAGTAGCACACGCCCCGCAGACCCTGTGCTGTCGAAGTGTAGTCTCAGGACGCACAGCAGTTTCCAGCGTTTTTTATCCTTCTGTGATATTTCTTGTATTCCCCACCGACGACCTAACCTCTGCACTCGTCACTCCAACCGCACGTTGACTTACGTGATGAGGAGATGTACATGAGATGCCTTTTCTACGAACTTCTCGTCCCTCCGGGATCAATTTCGTATCGGATGTTCAAGACTACCGTGATGAACGAAATACGCTGCCAGTCGCCGGGAGTTCAGCGCGGCCACGCAGAAGCTCCAAGCGACCACGTCATTATTGTTATGAATGCAGACCTCTTTAGTTAACTTGTCGGGAACTCTGTGTCAAGAGAGGCAAGTGGCACGCAGAAGCATCACTGACTCTACACTTACTAAGACGTCTTCGGCAATGACCCAGTATAAGCTCTCTTCCCCTTTAGCGTACAATGCGCCTGCCCAAATGCGATTGATACACACTGCTGCAGGCGGACTTGTCTGAAATTCTGCTCTTGGGCTGCTACCTCGTCCCATGTTGTTCTCCACCGGCTGCCCCATGAGCAGGCCGGGAGGTCGTTGAGGTTTTACTCTAAATGAAAGGTAGATCAATGTACATCGGATACTTATTATAGAGACAGCTTTCCTGCGTGGGCTCTTCATGTACCTAGTCGTCGAACTCAGCGACCATGCGAAGGTATTTTATCTGCCCTTCGTAGCGCCTTCTGTCTTTGCCTGTGGAGCGGCATAAGCCTCCTCCCTTGGCCCCCACGCCTGTCGACGACTGCATAAAGCTCATATTCACGTAGCGTATCTGGATTTATTCGCAGCGTATGACGATGCCGGTCAAGTGATCGCTTGTACAAATAACAAAAAGCCCAATTTTTATCCAGAGCACCGCCCACAATCCTCCCTGCCGGAAACATTGTTCTGCACTCGTATTCTCATTCGTGATATAGCGGAGGTTCTCGCACTAGTTCTTTTTGAGTCCCTGTCACGAATGTGCCACTGAGATACGCAACCTTTTTATCTTCTCGCACTGCGCAGCAGCCCCCCCGTTGGAAGAGCATGTCGAGGATCTCTGGTGCCCCTTCCACCATCGAGGAGAAGTGTAACTTGGACTGTTCTACTCTTTTTTTATGAAGGCGGTGGACGCTGGCACCACACTGACGCAGGTCCTCTACTGTTGATTCTCAGCCACACGCAAGTTACATTTAATCAAGAAGTATGTGTTGCAACCAGTTGACTGTCAAAGCAACAGTGCGTCCATAAATAAACGTCCGCTGTTGCCCCTAAAATCCTGCGAAAAGGTTAAGCGGATGCTGTCGCCCGCTAATTCCTCTCCCAGTGACTTAACTGTCAAGACAGCTGAGGACAATGCATCATTACTGAACTCCCCATCGGCCGTAAAACCAATCCACCCGGAGGTCTTCCACTCACGCAGCTCCTTGACGCAGGAGCAGGCACAGGAGGAGCGGCAGGTGGAGCGCAGGGGGGAGCACTGCGTCAGAATTGTGCGTGTCGCTTCTCCATGGAGTGGCTGCGCATAGTTAAGGGGGGCCATTCACCTCCACCAACCCACCTATTCCACCGCTTTCCACAGAAAAAGCGTACACCTTGACCAGTCTAGAAAGAGGAGCCAGCAGAATCAGATTCTGTGTCTGCGCTGTCAGACACGCTCGATGAGAAATACAAAATCGGCACTTGCGGGTTTTGGGAGGGGGCTTACCTTTTCTGTTCTCGCCAACGCTGGAGCACCACTCGGCGCAGAACTCCGGGTGGATTTTAAAGGCAGAACTGGAGGTGCTATTTTCCGAGTACAGTTTGATGCAAAAGCAGCCACAAAAGATAGGCGCTTTCTGTGGAAGGCGCTGCGCCAGACTAAGCAGTCCTCCTCATTAGGACCCCAGCCGCCACACGACTCACCGAGCTTGGTTAGAGAAATACCTAATGTACAGCCTTCATTGTGCTATTAATATCTCTGCAAGATTGTCGACTTGTTGACCGATTTGTTCTGTAGCGTCGGGTAAGATGCCGTAAACAGAATTCACAGCACGTGCGTGCTTGCGTGTCACAGTTTGCTGTTGAAGGGTGGTTCGAAGACCTGACTATGATACAACGCATCAACAAATCACGTGATCCTTGCGAGACCCTAGCGTCTCAACGTGTCTCTCACGAGTATCTGCAGGGCAGCAGGCGTCACCGCAGGATTGTGTGAAGCGGTGGAGCCAAATGCGGTTGACATGGAAATGCAAACTTCATACACAGCGGAGTTCCTACACCGAAGGCTTTCCGTGATCGATTTGCTCACGCGAAACAACATGTCGGTAGACACAGCACAAGACGTCTTTCCTTGCGCACTGCTATGGCTCACTTGTCCGTCATCACTTCTCCCGCTGACGTGCTGCAATCGTCAGATGCGCAACAGAGTCCCCATCGCCAGGCAGATCACCATATAAAACGGCAGCGCAGAGTGACTCCCTGCACCTACACAGCACGGAACCGCGGGCGGTTGTATTCACTGAATGACCCTCCAGCTTATATCCTTTCAACTACTTGTTCGATTGTGGCGTGCACAGCCTGCACACCACCTGCAATTTGCGCGTGATAGCATGTAGAGAAAGTAGGACTCCACGGTTCGGAACAACTTCCTCCAGTGCACTGTCTCATCAGCAAAATACTTTCACATCGCATAAGGGTCGCCTTTTAGTTGGGACACAACTATATGTCTTTCCTTACCGGGAGACCAAGTGCTACGATTGACCGGCGCTTGTGTCTTTGCCATCTGCCCGCCTCTGTAGTGTACCGGCTTCGCGATGTGTCGCCTGCACGTTGCTTGACCAAAGAAAAGGCCTTCGGTGGCAAGTACTGCTGACTGCGTCTAAATGGCTGAGGACTCTCCACTGTCTGTTTCTACGTCAAACCCTCCGCAGGAGTTGTTCCGCAGACACACGCTGCTGCACCGTCTACAGGTGGCGTTGAGACTGGCGAGTCGCTCATGACCGGATAATGAACAACCGTCTTACTTACATGAATGTGAGGTCAGTGCGACATCCAGAGCACTCTTAAAGCATCCCAGCATCTGTTTCCAAAGGCGGGAATAGCACTCCCACTTGTGTGAAGAGCTCAACATGTACAGGTGCCGCTGCTGGACGTTGCGGTCACCTTTCCTTTCTCGCCGTCCGCCACAGCACCGGAGCGAGACGTAGAAAGTGTGAGTGCTTTATTTGTGGAGTTGAGTGTTTACAAGACGGACACACGTCCCCCCGCCTGTTCAGAAGGGGAGACTCCATATGGTACAGCACCGACAACAATCACCTGCGCTGTAGAGCGTTCACGAAAATGTAGCCTGCAATCTTCTTACGTGTCGTGTGCAACAGCTAGACACCAGTTCAACTCCGACAGCAAGTGGGAACACGCAAACTCAGACGACAGCGGACAACGTACATCGGATAAAACGTACTCTCGAAGGCCAATATGCACTTCGTGGGCACAAGCGTCGGCACCGTGGTGGCTTTCGCCCGCGATGACGAAAGGCACCGCAACCGAGATCGTAGCTGACAAATATGTTTCGACCATCACAAGCGCTGGCCTGTGTGTCCTATTTCTTCGCTGTCGACGACGATCCGACGCGTGAGAGAGTTGCAGCCGGGGGCCACATAATCCGAGTACTGCGGCAGTCTATTTCCTTCGTCATCATCTCGGTACTTCCTGCGTGGCAGATACGTACGCTCGCACAACGGAACAGACCGTAGTAGTTGCTGGACAGTGTGGGGGGCATGCGCACAGCTACACTTATTGAAGTCTCTCAGTGAATAAGTGCAGGACACTCGTTTGCTAAATGTAAGTGATATAGGGACAGCCCATGTTTCAGTCCCTTCAACACGCCCACGTTAGTGTCCTCCGTGGTACCAGGTCCATGAGCGTCACACGATTTGTTTATATCTGTGCATCTCATCGTCTTGCAAACCACTATAATGCACGCGCTTCATGGGCCAAGCGGCGGACCTCTGTTGAGCCGCTAGTGGACATTATCTGGCTGAGTGGAAGTGACGCAGTACTATCCGACATTCGTCTACGAATCTATGTGAACTGCGAAAGTGCTTAAAAAACATGTTCTCACGTGGTGCGGGCGCAGGATGCACAGAACATCCTCCTTACGAGGACAGCTTCTGGTAAAACATCAGCCCGATAGCTCCAGCAGTCAACAAACCGAACGTACCCTAAAGGGATCCTCTGGAAATGATTTGTAGTTCTGAATGCGCTCACATTTCATTCCATGGACGCGGTCATGGAATTGGGGCCGCCGTTTCTCTTGACTCTCTCCCCTACCTCGTACTTGAAGGACAGACACCGAATGCAGATCGACTTCTTCGAAACGAGTCCATATCGCACAGCCTTCGCTCTCGCAACCGCCAGTTACGGTCCAGTGTGGATGTCGCAATCATGCAGCCTCCCGATTCGTTGGCATCAGTTTACATCACGTGTACATAGTTTACGATCACGTACGCGACCAGGTTCGGACAACGCGGAAAGCGTTTTGAAGAGCCATTGTACGCCTTCTTCCTGAAAGGGTGGTGACACTGCCAGTTGTAAAGCGTTCGAGCGCCGCCTAACAGAGCGATCTTTTCAAACGATTTACGGGTTTTCCATTGTCCGTTGGTCACAGACAGCGTCAAACTCGCAGCCGATAACGCGCCTTCATGCGGACAGCACAAGATCCATGGCTCTACTCTGCACCCGTCTGCGTGGCACACCTGAATCTGTCCACGTTCATGCTCGCGCGCCGCTTCGGCTTCAACACAAAGTGGCGTGTCCGACCAGTACACCGTATCAATATAGCAAACTCTTTCTTTCGACGTGGGTAAGAAATCTCCTGAGAGGATCACCGCTAAGTTGTTTTCCTTCGATCAGGGTGTTTTTACTGCAGAAACACAGGGCCCGACTGAAAACGCGCTGTCCTGCGATGATTCAGACGCTAGCGGGAGCTGCGAAACTCGACACATGTGTACCGGATGCTCTGCTACTGTTTAAGAGTTCCTCAGCCGTTGTCCAGAACCACGACACACGTCTCCCGGAGACTGCACATCCTTCAACCTCTCCGCTTAAGGTTAAAGAGATAGGCGCGCCTCTGCAGCTCCGTTGCGGCATGCAGAAGTAACAAGGAAGTCCCTGACGGAGGCTTTAATGCGTACGAATCGAAGCAGCCACTGCTTATGGGCTACGCTACGCCAGTTCGAATAATCGGCTGCCAACGGCATCATATCATGAAGAGGCCACTCCGTAGAGGCGGAAATGCGTGCGCGATCGAATGTCGGCCTCGGCGACTTGTGCTGGATAAGCGGCAAAGTGGAACGGAGTAAGACGCCGTCGGTATCCACTTCGTCCTCTCAGCCCTGAAGGTTCCATATGAATTTTCAAAGGCGCCCCTCCAAAGTGAGGATATCGCAGTGCTGGAACGCGTAAGCCGAGAATAACGCCCAGCAAATTTCACGATCATCATCTCGCGTGTCTTTTAGTAGATGACGTCCACGTTAGCGGAACAGCCCCAAGTCGCGAGGTCAGAGTACTCTATGCGGGGTTTGTACGATGGATAGTCAAGGATATTATATGGTACTAAAGATCTGTGAATGCCAACAACACCTTGTGTTGGAGTGCTCCTTACTCGTGACCCACAGCCTGACGGCGTCCGCAACAGAAAAATCCAACAAAAACGTGGCCCACCACTTAAGCGAAAGACATGTTCCCATCGTCCTGTGGTTCTGACCCTTTCGCAGCCCCCAATGGTTTATACAACTGGTCGTTTCTGTGGGCTCCGCAGATGCGACAGTCTCGTTCACACACGGTTGGCTGCAGTTGAGCCAATGTAAGTATTCCTTAAATACACGTGAGCAGCGAAGGCCTTTCAGCAAGACCTGGCACGTCTAACTGTTCGGAAGAGTCGTTCCAAACAGCAAAGCCTGCTGTAACGCTTACATGCCGTATTGCAACCTCTCTTCGTCCTCTTGACGTGTGTGGAACAAAGAGGGCATCAAGGGTACAATGCATATTGAACAGAGACCAATGCGACAGCTCAGGCCGCGAGCAACCGCGGCTGTCTCTGGAATGAACCTTCTTGCTGAAGAATAGCTTCTTCATCTGAGTTAACTCCTGCGCTTGAGCAAACGAAGAAGCTCGAAGTGACGTGTGTCCTTCCTCGGTCGCCTCATTTCCAGAGTTTGCTGTCCTCACCTGGAGAGGACGCAGATTCATCCGGTAGAACCGAGTAGGCACAAACACTCTCGTCGATTATACGAGGCCGCCTCCTCAGCAGAGCCAATTTCCGACGCTGCAACCGTCTGCTCCGTGCCCACTAACAGCGCTCACTGTCACAGGTCGTGCAAACGTAGTCTGGAACACGCGCGCGTCACCGCGCGTTTTCTACACACGATTTCACCACAGATGAGAAGTTCACGATAGGCATCCAGAGAGATGGCTGCTCGTGAAGCGATAAAGCAGGACGAGAGACGACCGCAGCGACCGGTGCACTTCCCCTCCACACTAGTGCCGGTACTCGGCCCGATTCGAATCATCAGCCCGACGCAGCAGCCACTGAAGCAGGTGGGTGCGCTGTCAGTTGTCGAATCGTCAGGCTGTGCGTTTGTTGTGCAGCCGGTAACAAATCAGATGCCATCGTGTCTGGTTTTGTCTATAAATCAGCCAACCCTTATCGCGTAACGAGCTAACGCGTTTCCGGAAAACGCACCTGTCAAACCAAAGGTAAGAAGTCTTCCACAGGCCCCTGTCTACGCAGCGGGACGCCTGTCACGGCCTTGCGCAATCGTCGCCGCGCTCTGTTACGAAGTCACCTGTGTCAATTTGCACAGACACGGCTGTTCCCCAGTGACACGAATACAACTCTGACACTTCAGCACCCTACTGCTCTGCATCTCTAGCTGCGGGGAATGAACCCGTTTTGTCAGCGTCATAGTACTAGCACCTTCCACGATGCGGTGTCCCCCACCTGTCACCATCTCACCTCCTCCCGCATCTTCCGAAGTTCAACGCCGCACTCACTTCTTCCTGTATAACAGTGGTGCACACCAGGAGCTCGGCATCCGGCAGTCCCTCAAATCCTCATCTCGGTTGCTCACGTGGTTGCTCACTTGGTGCTACTGGTTTAGTCTTGCTCTTGAATGAGATCTAGGGCAGGACACCTACACACGCGCGTCCTTCGGCACTTAGGCAACAGCGGAAAGTGATTTATCCGTCCGGCGCAACGCCTCTTGTCGCGAATCTGATCCTTTTTTGGTGTTTGTAGGAAAGAACTGGGCTCGTTTATTCCTGGAATATTCAACGGTCTCTGGAAGAACGGCACCAGGCATGCTGAGGGGGCAGTGGTTGGTGGCGTGGAGAGTCTCACGTGAGCCTCCAGCCTGAGCAAATGAAGTCCGACCATCTTGTTCCGACTTTGTCGGCCACCTTCTAGAACTACACACACAACAGGAGGAGAGCACACGTCACGTTGCTTCGGTACCTACGGGTGCAACGATGCGCGGTGCTCTGAAGCCACACTGCGGCCTTCAGAGGGCACCAACGCCACAGGGCAACGTCGGGTCACACCCGATGCGGCGCAGTCACTGTTAATCTGCTGTGCTACGCGTGTTCCAAGAAAGCACTGAATGAAAATTTATACGTGGGTATCAAATCTCCTCGCATATGCAGAAATGAATGAGGGACTTTAGGTCGACTTTCGCCGTTTCTCCTGTGTGTACAATAGGACGTTGCCTGGTAACACACTCTCAGCGTCGACACTCTCGCAAGAGTAACAATCCTATAAGCATTCTAAGTGGAGATTAGCATTTTGTCGAGCTAGTACCTCGGTGATTGTTTTGCATCTCTCTGGGTAGTGCACACCAATACGGCGGGCCACACTGTAGAGTAAAAACTACAAGAGAGACTCTTCACCTCAGTGATACAAGGGGACCTTCAAAAACTGAAAGTACAAGGCTGGCTGCGGGACCTGCAATCTATTGTGAAGTAGCTAAAGATCCCTCTCAGCGCCAAAGCAGACTCGCGGAGGTTCTCACTCTTCGTGACACACTGTCCCGCGTCACCTGCCGAAATACAAAGAGCGCTTGAACCAGTGATATAGTGAGACATCGCTACACGTCGTCTTTCATTTCTGGCTCAGGAACAGTTCACGACGAATCACTGTTTTTGTCGCCTCTGTGGTCTCCAAAGTTTTACGATTTTACCAGGAAGCTGTAGGCTTCGTTTGACTCAAACGGAAAGATCGCCTGAATGCGTAGAACCCGCAAAGGTGCCTCCTTCGTCCCCTGGCACGGGTAGTCGTATGTTGGGATTGTTTCAAACACCTATCTTACTGGGACGTCGACGCAGACCATCGCAGCCTGAACGGATGTGGAATCAGGCAAAGGTCCGCAATAGAACGCAGCCGAATTAGGGATCAACACAACAGCTCAAGCAGTCAACGACTTGAGTCATCCAGCCATGCTTTTAAGTATGTCGCAAGTGGCATTTCGAGTTGCACTGAATGTCAAAAGCTTACCCCTAAAAGCTGCGGAATCCAAAGACTCCGCTGCTGTCCATTCTGCCGCCGCAGACCACAGAACGTGCCCGACGTATAAATCATGGTGTTCCTACTTGTACACTCCAGGTCCCACACCAAAGGCACTGCCCTTGACTCCGTTGCCACCTCTTCACTATAAGAAATGCTGTACGTCACAATTGTCTGCCCGACCACCACGGACTGCGCCTCTGCCCTCCCGTCGCCAAAAAACACAACCAGGCACACATTGGATCCAATGCATTTTGCCCTGCACACGAGTTCAACACGCATTACAGGTTATCCATTCGTGCCCAGGCAATTTTCCACGCAGAAGAGACAAGTTGTCATAGCAACAGCCGGTGCACTCCTCCTGCAGACAAGCGTCCGGAACAGAACCTTCTTCAACACAAACTCACACCGTGAGCTCCCTCACGTGTGCGCTATGCGCTCTCTGCATCCTACAAACTCCGCGTCCCCCAACTCTCACCGCGCAAAACGTAGAACTCTGTACCTCACGTGTGTCACCTGCGCAACATCATCGCTCTACACTCCGATCACCAAAATCCTCTTCTCAAGTGCGCCCCCCTCATGATTTTGTTTTTAATCTTGTTCGCTCGTGAGATGTGGGCCAGCGGGTTTAACCGAGCGCCCTCCAGCAGAAAGGCTAGAACAAACAGTGGTTCGCGGCATCGGGAAACAACGACCTGTGACAATTTTTTTGTGTTCGACCAGTAAATACCGCCAATTTGTCGCGTCTTAGAACATCTCATATCTGCTCCAGACGATAGAAACATTCGTGCGACCTAAGCACACGTGAGGACTGTGAAGCAGTGCGGGCACATGCACGCGCCTCCGCAGAAATGTTGCCACGTCAGGTTGCTCGTCCGATCAGTGCAGAAAGCATTCCGGAAAAACCTTTCGTTTTTCGGCAAGTCCACGGATACGTCCGCCGCAAAATGTCCCTTAAGCATTCATCTCGACCCGACCCTGACCCCACATTGCAGTAGCAGCTGTTCTGCCACCAGCGCTGAGGTGCTCTTGTTGAAAGATCTGCCTGACCGATGTTCGCATTCAAGAAACGTATCCTCCTCTTCTTGGAATACCTGTGAAACCCCTTCTATTTCTTGGGAAAAAAACCGTACCTACAAGCTCATAAAGAATGTAGGTGCTCCCTCCTCAACTGCAGTACTCCATGAAGAACCAGTCTTCTTCTCAAATTCGGTGGTAATCTTCAGAAGCAGCCACGACGAGAGGAAATGCCGGTGACGATAGGCAGTCGCACTGTGTTACGGACTGCGTCATGCCAGTTTCAAATGAGCACAGGCCCGAGGGGGACAAGTTGCTACGCGCTGTCAGCGTGCCTGCAAAGCCGGTTACGGCCCCTAATTTCGACATTAGCAGCTCCCATACAACGCACGAACGTAGACCACTACGTTCGCACGGCACAAGTGCGCACACACTTCCAGGTGTAATGGGCTGTTGCTGAAGTGAAACTACACATGGTAATTAAGACACGACGCGTGAACTGCGGGTCGGGTCCACGGAATAAAGGGATGTGTAGTCTCGTTAGCACCATACCTCAGGCTGCGAGGCCGTATACTTTCTAGCAGAAAGGAACAAAGCTTTGGAATCAGGTCGTAACCCGCAGCTCCAAACAGCTACCAGTTTTCATATGCCTGAGACAAAGGCGATTTTTGAAGCACGTGCGTCGTGTCACGCGCAAAACAGATAGGGACAGCACGGGAACTCTCCCTTGTCTAAAGTGCGCTTCAGTAATCTCTCGTCCACCTTGCACACTGGCGTCAAGCAGCCCCTTTTCCTATTTACGGCTCTTGGCAACTGAAAACAGGAGCGAGTGAGTTCAACGTCAACCAACTGCAACGCCGTGGGGAGGAACTCCCCCTGCACTTGTACAGTGTAGGCTGTTGGCTAGTTTTTCTCCCTGAGTGGTGGCTGTAGTGTGTATAGACTGTGTGGTAATTCCTCGATCCTTGTGTGGCAGCTTCTGGACAAAAGACAATCTGTTGGTTTTCAACTACTACTCTTCCACTGCAACAGTCGCGACAGCCTGAAGAATGTCAATGCCACAAAGTGTGCCACCAGCTTTTGTACAGGGTAAACAAACAGTTCAGTCTGAAAGGGCGCAGGACTTCTCGACTCGCCCTTTCTCCCACGCCATCTCCTCGCGGGACTCGTAGTCCAGGGTCCGCCGTGTCGAACTGTCTTGAAGAACGCCGTACAGTGGTGTTCACCAGAATAAATCTCTCACAGCACAATCGCAACTATCCGTTGCAAAGTTGTACGTACGCCGTTACGCAGGAACGTGCAGTAGCTCCGCATCAGTTCTGCCGGTTTATACCGTTCTTCAGCTGGAAATCAAACGTGTCACGTGCAGGCGAACCAGATTTTGTGAGCCACTGCGACCTTTTCCACAAGAGAGTTGTGAGCCGACCCAAGCTTTACAAAGCCAGCATTTCAGGGCTCGTCTGGGTGAAATTTATACCTGGTCGTGTGTCGCGTCTAATTTGCGAGAGTTAATTGCCTAAGTGACTTCGCTCCCTCCTGGCCCTCCCCCACCCGCTAGTCGGCGCCGCCTAACGTAATGATTCTTCCAGACTGCGCCCACCTCAACCGATTGTGGAAACGCCTCTATATTGTTGGATTCTTTCAAAGCCCCACTTGTCCTGAACACGACCTTCGTTGAGCTTTCGTAAATGTTCGTCGCTCCCGAATGAACCAGACCCACCTGGCTGTCATTTTCTCACATACAAGTGCATCTTCCGAACACAATGTTGGTTCGAAAATCTAGCCCTCGAACGAACACTTGACGCCAATCATAACTGAGCATTTATCAATTACGATATATCCCATCCGCTTCCGGCCAACTGCACCTTTCAAATTCTCTCACACACCCACGTGTGCAACAACAGACTGAGAATTTCTTGCAGATTTACAGTACACGCGAGACACTCGGCATCTAGTAATGTTGTTCGCGTAAACGGCTCAACACTACCTGTTCTTCGTTGGGCCCGTACAAGTACCTGCGCGCTCCGCAGCAGAAGGGCCACCAGTGTGAGTGACATGTTCGACGAATGGTTGAACACGTCTAGCGAAAAAGTGTTTAGTCTTCGAACTTTGTGCGGAGATGTCGGGTTGAAAGTACCACTGCAGTGTTCTTCTGGATCCAACTTGTTTCGAGCACAAACGCAGTTCATAAACGAGGGCTGCAGTCGTGCGCTTGAAAGAAGTCTCCAGAGCGTTTTGTCTAAGTTTCGGTCGTCGAAGGGTTCACGAGCACCTTGTAGGACACACTACAAACAGCAGAAAGGAGACCTCGTTTGACCTCAACTCTTTCAAAGCACAAAAAGGTAGAGGAAATTGCAGTCCGGAGGCAGTCTTCAGATAATGAAAGCTGCTGCAAACTGATATCCAGACTCAGGCACCCGCCGGCGGCCGCTGCAGGCCAGTTCCACTTGCGCACGGTTACGAGGCCGTACAGGTGCACCGACGTTCAAGGCCCTCAAGAGTTATCGTGCGTTTAGACGGAGGGAGCCGCCGCTGGTCTTCAACATACAGCAAATAGAATGCCGTCGCACTGTGAACTGCCAAGACTCGCTTAATCCACACAAGTCTAAGGGAACACGGATAACGTCCAATCATGAAGAATGTAGAGCGGAAGTATTCGGCGACTTTTCCAGAGCTGGTATCTTATTCAGAATACCGCCCTCTCTGCATAGAAAAAGTGTCACCTGGCAGAACGGAGTGAAGCGGCGAAGGTGCGAGATGGTGCGCGGGGTTTGTGGACAGCCACACGTGCTCGGACGTCTACGTTAGTGTAAGTCCTGAGTCACTATCTTGAGTAAACAATGGTGATACGCGAGCGTATCATATCCTGCTCTGTGCACGACACACATCAGATTCATTCACGTCGTTGATTATACCTGTTTAAAATTAGATCTTTCTTTCGGGAGATGATGTACTTGCTTTTTTTGCACGCGGTCAGTCAGCAAGTATAGTGATAACAGTGTAGATACTACCTAGACTTGACACAGAGTGAATATAATAAAGATAATCGAGCTAAGATAATTACTGATT
>KL647321.1:582977-790980 GCA_000727475.1 Sarcocystis neurona | reverse complement strand
ACATAAACACTAACAAACAGCCTGTTTTACTAGGAATTACTTTTAATATGGCATAACGATCGAATGTGTGCAAACAACGCAGGAACACACACTGCTGGCTGGCACGTCCGGCAATACAGTGCAACCCCTTCAACTAATAATTCCATATACAGCACCTTCAAAGTGGGACCTGCAACGCGTGCACATCGTATCTCTGCCCCAACGCAAGAGTTCTGAACGACGTAGTTGGTTTTGATTTACACACGAGTCCAATCAGGGAACATTAGGAGCTTTGGAAGCACGAGTGAAACTCTCAGTGGCGGGAATGGGCTTCGTGTAGACTCGGGGCAAGGCCCGGTCACCACTATTCCAGTCACTCCTCACGCCCTGGGCCGGCACCGCAGTCGAACCACATGTTTTCCAACGCCGATTTGCCATACTCTGGGTCAACGGCATATGCTGCTACAAAACCAGCGCCACCACCGGCTGGACCTCGCGCCCGTCAATCGAAGACAAGAACAGCTCCACAGTCTTTTCTCCCTTCGACGTGAGTGCTGTTCCTTTTTCTTAGACTATTCACCATCTTCTTTTCCCTGTTCCACCTTTACGATTTGCTCGTGCACATCCGTCGGCCACCCTGTCGATTAGAGGTATTCGATTCCAGCTCCCTGTCTCCCTTAAATTCTAGTTTCCCGGTTATTCTCTTCCTCAACTATGTCACAGTGTATATCTCCTGCCGCGTACAGCGTTTACTCTCTGTCACCTTTACTTTTCACCTGCTTCCACTCCTCCCCGGTGCAACAACGCTCATGAAGCACGTATTTGCTAAAATTCTCACGGCCCGTCAGAGCTGACCTGATGCACGCGCAGAGGCGAACCCCAACAGAAAGGACAAAACGTAGGCAGTGGCTCGTCCGATTAGCGCAACAGTCAACAAAGAAGTGCTGGTCTGTCCGCGTGTGTGACGAAACTCCCTGTGAAGACTACTGATGCAGTGTCTCCCTCGATTCAGGGTTGTCTCGCACAGCAGCACCCATTCTAGTGAAATGAGGGCTGCTGTTGTCGTCCCTAAGAGCCTTCTCGCTTGAGGTTTCAACCTGAACACATGTGCTCTTGGTGTCCTGCGATAGTCAACAAAATCCGCAGCCTTAGACAAGGCGTCCAACAGCAGGTCACGAGCGCACGTCGTTGTACCTGAACGGACATACACCCGACCCAGCGGGGCGTGCGTGCAGCCCCGCTGCGGCTGTGCAGGAACAGAGACGACACTGCACAGAGACTCAGCGGCTGCAACAATACGAAGCCAATCGCTCCTGATGAACTGTGCATGCCCAACGGATACATTTGAGGCCGTACACATGTACGGAGCAGTGCAAAAATGAACGAAGGATTTGGCTTTGGATTCGTCCGCCTGCCCCAGTCAGTCAAAGGAGTGACGCGCCGTGACAGACAGCAGGTAGCCATTGCACGTGGTCACACCTGTGTGCCCCACTTCAGTCTTAAGGCTAACTTTGGCACCGGATGAGAACGCGGCATCGGAGAACATGCACTGAGCGCGTTTTCAGTGCTAGGCGTTGGCCGGCAGTATACTGATGACGGGGCTGCCGACGCATACGCTAGCAGAGCAGAACCTGGTACCTGATGTGTCAGATGTTGTGCAAGACATGTGAACAGCAACACGTGCTGACGTGTCCACTGTAAACCGACTCGTTAACAACTCTCTTGTACCGCGCGTAATAAGTGCAGGAACCGTGCTTGTTCGTGCTGTTGTGAAGGCCATAGGCGATCCACCTCCGTTAGTCAACGACTTCTTGCGTTTGCAACACTTTCTTCTCTAATAATGTACCGGACTCGTTCACAGAGGATCAAACTCCGTTCGAAGGCGCGTGAATCAAAGCCGATTTATCCCTGCAAATCAGGCATCCAAAGAGCTTGTTGAAACATCTAGTCGCACGACGGAAACGTTTTAAATACTAGATTCTACGACATCGCCCACACACAGCGTTGCAGCCTGAGCCCTCCTCGTGATACCGGCTAAAGGACAAAAAGAGCATCCTCAGTAAGACGAAGCAGGTGCAGACAACAAGGGCAGCAGTCTTAGTACCACGAATCCCTAAAGAATGCATCGAACACGGCGCGTTGCTCAGTTCCGTAACGTAAACACGATGCTTCTCCACATTGTATATACAAGTCTCAGAAGTACAAATACTCTTCCTAACTGCAGGTCGCTCTTCAACAAGGTAAATCCCGCATAGCACAACTGCTTCCACTATGACCAGTAATTGCGCTGTCGTGCGTAGACTGCAAATCCATGGCCCTGAAAAAGTGTAACTCACCATCCTTGTTCAACGTCTACGGTTGACACCCACCCACTAACAGGCTCAGGAAATACAGCATAGTTTTACGAGCACGCATAAAATATTCCGACGACTGCTGTGCACTTCCTGCACCTGAGCGACGGCACTCTGCTCCCTTTAACCCCCAGGACGCTTCCCAGCACAGCAGATATGGTACAGCACTTACGAGTAACCAACTGCCATTTTCTCGTACACGCAGGGAAGCTCGCTGCCGTCGACGAGTCAGGTGGCATCGGGTTTTCCTTTGCTGATTGACCCTTCCGTCGTCGTGGCCTCAATGACTGAAGCCTTTCCAGAAGACATACAAGTCCACCCATAGGAACAGTGCTCCACAATCCTGTGTCCTCCCGGCTTGACACCTGCCCCCAATTCGCAGAGTGCTGACCTCGCTGCATTTCACCTTCCACTGTACCTAATTGCGTAGACACACCAACCTGCTGGAATCACAATTACATTACTTCCTTGGGCTTCCCTGCCGTTCAGAATTCCAGTTCCACGGACTAGACCATTCGTCAACAATATCATAGTGTGTACTTCCCTCCCGTACACGCCATTCGCTCCTCTCTACTTGTACCCTTCACCCTTTTCACTTTTTCCAGCTTGCGACAACGAAAAACGTACTTGGTGCTTATGCGTTGTGTACCGCAGTCGCCTGCCATTCGCTAGTGTCAAAGATTCTCGTGTTTTCTTCCGGGTAAAAATGGCCTGTTAACAGCGACTGTGCCACTCCTCGCAAAATACACACATACGTGTCGTCCCTTGGTCCTCATCCATTCACACCACCCAATACTTATGTGTCTGGCTCTCCTCTTCCAACCAAACATGATAAGGTAGGTTCTTCACTGCGAAGCAGTGAAGACTGCATAGTCATTCTCCGTGTAGATAATCATGGGAATTACTGGTCATTGTCCAAGCAACGCAGGCCTCTCCACCTCTAAGTGACAGGTCTACTCGCACCGCCAAGTTGCCTTGAATACCAGGACGTGGTTTATCGCCTTGGACAATTTTCCAAACTGAGACTTACTTGTGTCCAAGGGAGAACTCAGTAAGATTATTTACTACAGTTCACCTGCAATCAAGGCCACAGCACCAGCAGTCAGCCCCTTGGATCTCTCATGTATCATCTAGAACAGGTGACTGTGTTAAGAACTCGGAGCGTTAAGGTGAGCGAATCCGCAGCGGGCTTTCTCTTGCCTCTGTGTTTGTCCATCGGACTGCCAAGACACAGATAGTAGACACACCCACTTTGTCAACTCGAGTCCATATCACGCAACCTACAGGCCCACCGCGAGCAACTACGTCCCAAACGGTGTCGCGCGACCACGCGGTCAATAAGAGATTCGGATACAAGGGCTCAAAACGAATCTGAATGTTGTCCGTGAAGTTCTAGTCCGAGAAGTTGCGGATACAAATGTCTCAGAAAACACCAGATGGATTCAGCAACACGACAGCAACTCTCAAGAGACGTCGCATCCTCCGCTACACAAGACCCCCGCTTCTGCGTGCTTTCACCCGTTAAGGCGTAGCCCATCAGACGGCATGGCCGCTGCTCTTGGCAGCCATGCTTCCAACTGCAGCCTGGTGTACATTTTGTTACCTGCACAGCCCCAAATGTCTCAGACCACATTGCCGGCACTTTCACACGCTCCACCGTCGTTGCGCGCCCAAAGCCTCAAGACTTTGGTATGTGACGCGCTTACCAATTCGCCAATTCGCGAGTAAAGACGCTTTACACCATTGGCCTCCTCATGTTTAGCTCCTCAAGTTTAGCTCCTCAAGTTTAGTTCTTGTTTGCAAGAGGCGTAAGACCTGTTCTCTGGCTCACTTAGGCGAACCGATTGTTTAGCTGCTAAACTACCAGTACGTGACTTCAACGTTCTGTCGTTTCGAAATTGCACACGCTCAGTTTCACCTGCCTCCCACTTGTGGTGTGATCCGCTTTTTCTTCAGCAGGTGTTAAGAAACATTAGAATATTTTATAGAGGAAGCGCGCGCCGACCTTGAACTTGCAGTCCTCCCGCTCGATCCCCTCTGCTGCATGCTTTAAGTGCCATCTGGCGCTTGATCCAGTGCCCCCAGCTGCAGCTAAAGGCAAGTACCCACGCTACCGATGACTACAAAAGTTCTGCATATCCCTCATCAGGAAATACTTTGGAGGTACGTGACCTAACGACTGGGGACGTCGACGTCGTCGAGGTGGGCTGTAACCTAGTGATTGCTCTGGCGTCAGGTTACATAATTGCAGAGGAAGCACCTCAGTCTTCGTGCAGTTGTTTGGTTGCACTCTGTAGCGAAGTGCACCCAGGGCGAGAAAACGTCAAGCGGCAGAGTAGGTGCCAAGTGGACTGCCTTTTCCACACCCTCCCATGAAATTCTTCCACTACACTCTACACATGGAATTTAGCGGTAGGCTTTCGGGCGTCTCTCCATCGCTATCAAATTCTCTACAGATTTCATGCCAGAGTCCCAGAGCCGTCGAAGGCCAGCTCTCACACAATCCACGAACAATAGAGCATGTCCTTTCTGCATTGCAGGCACCCGTAATGCGCCTCTGCTTTTTACGTACAATGCATCTCCAAAAATCCCATCAAGCTGATCCTCAACTGCTACCTCGTGCTGCTGAGAGGACGTCAACCGGACGCACAAAGTCCGTTCATGAAAAGGCCATTCCTCCGATTTCGGATTGACATACCGTTCTGCGAATAATCCACAATGAATGCCAGCGTGAATGTATCTCTGATTCTGACACGTACTCCTTTACGGTTTTGGTGGGGGGCGCTCCGGTCCTCTTGAGGTCGTCAGGATGCCTTACAAAGTAAGGGCCACGACGTTCTCCGTTAGACACTGTCCTCGCCTCTTGGGCGTCGCAGAGCTCGACGCCTTCGAGCCTCTACCTGCTGAAGATGAAACGTCCAGTAGGCCTGTCGACTGACCAGTGGCTCGACCTTAGGATGGCGTAGAAGCGATGCGCTGCATGACTTCGGTTCAGTCACGCTTTCAGCAGGCACTGTATCCGCTTGAGTCTACGGCGGAGATTTCAGGAGCCTCCTTGCCTCATTCTGGTTGGCGGTGAGCCGCCGCATGTTTCGATGTGGTAGCACGTGATCTCCTTCTGACGCTAATGTCAGACAGGCAGCGAGCAAGTCTGAAAACCTTTTAGCTGTGGTGCAACGCCAGCGATAGTGCTGGGACCTACCTGTAGCAAAATCGATCGTTGCATGTTGAGAGCATTGGGCACGCCGTACCTCATCTGTTCTGCAGTGACGTACAACTTCTCCTGCCACTGCGCTCGCAGTCTGCACCAGTGGTCACTGCCGACCTCTTCAACTCTTCCGTGTTCACTGCTTGTGCAGACGTCACACCACGTGTGGACTGACGTTCTGGAATGTTACCCACTAAAGCGAGAGAACGCCAGAGCTGCGGGGATGTCGGACTCACTTCTCGAAGCCTTGTCACTTCTCCACTCACAGCTCAACGCCTTTCGAATGGTGAAGAAGTGAATGCACATGATTAGCATCGTCGGAGTCGACGGAAAACAAATAACCCCAGCCACCGACAAAGACGAACAGAGAGAGTGCGGCCTAAACTTGACACACTGTAGTACGCTCGCTCTGGTTTCGTATAATGCGTTGCTCAACCTTATGGATAATAAAAACACTACGGCCGCATGCTGGCTGTACCCATTTCACCCACTTCTTTCCCCTCTCCTACGTCCAAGCATCGAATATCCTTCTGCATCCCGAGCTTCACAATGGCTTATCGTCCTTAGTCCTCTCCTCTACATTCACGTCCTTTTTCTCACGTGGCACCAGAAGAGTTACTTTTTTAACGACTTTGGAGTGAGGTTTTTCTGTTTAGCAACAAACCACAATTAAAGCGACAGACAGGCCAGTAGCCCAGTGGCGTGTTCTCGCTTCATAGAGTAACCTTCATAACAGTTGCCAACTCGATGTCTCAGACTGTAAGCAATAGGCGGCTTTGAAGACCGGGGCATTTGCATGCCCCCTCGGCCCCTTGTTGCTGCTTTAGGTTCCTCACCTGAAGGGTTCGTCCTGAAGTGGTCGCTCACACAGAAGCACACGTCTGTCGTGCACCACAGTTGCCTCTGATGCTCAACTTGTTTCATAACGCCACGTGAGTAGTACCCAATGTCTCTCCTTTAGATAAAAACGTATTGCCCTCCAGCAGAGTTTCCGCATAGTGCTGGTTTACGTCCCCTCATGTTAGCACAGAAGCCGCACGACAAATTTCGAAACTGATACTGCATGGGCAGAGGTGCTGAAAACACGCAGCAGGTCCGCTTCTACAATTCTTGAGACCGCGGCTCACGACGCGTTGGGCATCTACTACCTATAGCTACATTAGTTTTGCCGCAGCGCACATCAAGGCAAAACACAGAACTCAGACCGTCTGATACTGCGCACCCGTCGAGCCGCACAGGTCACCGTAACATTTCTGGAGCGTCGCTTGACAGGCAACTATCTCCCACCACTCCAAAAGGGAAGCGTCGCAACCCTCGAGTTCCCTTCCACGAGTCCCAAAATTTCAGAATCTGCTGGTAACGATTGATACTCTGGTTGGTTTCCTGCATCATGGTTAGCAGATGCGATATGCAACGTTCGTATTCCCCCACTAAGTACCTGCCCGCATATAACGTAATACGTTTTCAGGGTACATTTAAGTTGCATTTCGTGTTTGCTCTTGCAGCTGTCCTTCTTCATTCCAAACGACTAGAGGGGGAAACTTTACGTACAAGATCAAGGAAAAATTTCCACCCAGTTTTTTCACTTGCAGTTTGGTCGCATTCTACACAAGGAAACAATGTGGAACGGACATGGGCGCACTTTAGTCACACAGCCAGATATCCTCCAATTTCACCGCACCACACTTGGCAGCGTATTCACAGTCTCTTGCAGTTCTTCTCTGCGCTATTCTGCTTGACTCGTCTCCGTACAAGAAAGCAGGAATCACGTATTCTTGTGATTTGGAGCTGGAAGAGGAATTGTTAGAGTCCAAGCCACGCCCCGGATCACCGATTAAACGTTTTTCCGGCCACCCGCCTAAGATGCTGCGGACTAAAGCGTAGGACTTACCAAGGCTATGTGCAGCGTCAGAGCATACGGTGTCTGGCTTTCCTGCAGTGGCCCAAGTTGCGCGGCATACCAAACACCTCTTCCAAGGCTGGCAAACCGCACTTTCATTACAACGATACGCAGTTGTTCTCGCCTCCGATTTGTAACTACTACAGGCTTTGACGGGTTGTTTGAGTTTGATATATTGTCTAATATGCACGCAGTGCTGAGAATCTCTTTCATACTAAACAGTAGGGTCCGAAGCGACACTGCAGGTGCCTTCGTCTGTCATTGTCTTCGCGTCTGCTGACCCGCGTAGCACCACAACGAGTCGTTAATATGCAGACACATGCAGGAAAAGCGCGGACGCAAGGCCCTCTTTTCCTCATTACTCGTGAACTTCCTTTCGCCAGCCTTCGCCGTGAGACGCATTTGGGACCCTGATTCCCTACGTTTTCAAAGCTCCAACGTTCTGGCGGTGTCAAAGGTGGCACGAAACGCTTGAGGCTACACATTATGCTGCCAGCTTCATGACGAACTTTTGACAGTACATCCCATATCTTGAGGCGCCGCCGCTGGACAGTGCATATGGGAAACCACCTATGGGGGAAGTCTAGAAGCAGCTGGGCAAGTATGTCAATATGACGTCTCTCTCACGTATACGATGTCTGGTCAGCATCTTCCACCGACTCTGGAACCCACCTCACCACAGCTTTGATGTGAAGGCGGCAGTACTAACATAGTAAAGCACATTATGTGGCCATATTAGTAGCCTCTTCGAACGCGCGCTCATCCCCTCGTAGGAGCACATGCCTCGGCAACTCACGTGCATGATGCACATCAACATATTCTCCCGCAGTCCCAGACTTACGTTGAACAAACATTGGCAACGTTTAACTGTGCAGTCTGACGTCGCCTCCAAGTCCATTGCTGCAAGGTCTCGGTGCAGCTGATTAATTTTCGTGCGACGCACGGGGTCGTGGATTCTCATACGATACAACCTACACAGACTCCTGCATCTCGACAGCGCACCAAGAATGAAGAAGCCTTGCCGCCTGCAGCGCACGTTGTAGTACCGTTCCACAAACAGAATAGGCTACAACAGACAAACGCTACACTACGGCGGGTGACGCCCAGGTTCGTGGCATGGAAGGCGTTGCTAAGAAACGCAGCTTTTTCTGAATTTTTTACGCCACAATTTTTCCTTTCAGCCCTGCCGGATGAACTGCGGCATGGCCAACGCAGGTGGAGCCTGAAGATTGGTCGAGCTTCAAGGAAGGTCATAATCGGTGTGGGCGAGACTGGAATAAGACTGAACTCTCATTAACAGCACGTTTTTAGAGGTGAAGCAATAGCTGGATTTACCCTTAGCGGTGACGTGTCGATCCTGGCACGTGACGCAGATAGATTCTATGACGGTGGCAAAACAAGAAGATAAGAACGCACTGGTCAAGTCAAGTGAATATCTTTACTGTGCTCTGAAGCTAAAAGCTATGACTTCCTTGCTTTTCACGAGCGCAACAGAGAGAATGTGGGTCTCGTGCTAACCCTCTATTCTACTTATCAAATCTATTGGTTGTGTCGCCTTGTACAGGTGATTCGGAAATACGTCAAAGAGTTGCGTGTGGTAAAAGTCAAAACAGAATGACCTTTACAGCTGCACTGTGCTCAGTTCTGGCCTACTATCTGACACGTAAGCGCACTCTGCAGTGCTTAAACAGGCAGGTCGCCGCCCGGCTCTCCGGATCTTCTGATGTCTATCATTTCCCGCCGTAGCAAACTTAGAAACCATACCCAAAGTGGAGTAGTAATGTCGCTCTGATGCGAAATTGCTGCAAACCTAATCTGCTTTACATTTGCAGCTTTGTCTTGTCTGTTTTCTTCAGCAGAGCAGCCACTACTTTGTTCGTCTTCCAAACGCAACAATGATGATCAACGTCCTTCCTTAAACCTCGTGCTGCACCACCGCCCCTAGGCGGTACAAGTCCTCCTGGTGATCCGTAAGGACCTGTTCCATTGTACCGGATGCGGTACCGTGCGACTGGTAACTTTTCATAAAAGTGAGGAGCACGCACTTCAACACGCAGGAAACACGGCACGACCTGAAGCCGAAGATGAGTACCGCTTCACAACGCCAACATTTTCGACAGCTTAGCTTCCACGCACATCTTCGAGTGGAGTACAGATCCTTCCAGCATAAGCAGCAAGGTTCACCGTGATGTATAGCCACAACGCCCTTGGTCCACGTATGTCTACACAGTTCCATAGAAAACCTTCCACTCTCTTTCCACAATGCTGACAGGATCCTCACCGACTTCCCAGTCGATGCTCGCTGTCACCACAGTCCTTCGACTCTGGTCAAACCAACGCGGAATTCCGCGATCTCCTAGACCCCGTTCCTGCTTCTGAATGCCTTACTAAGGCCTGCCTGTCAGATCATTTGTCATCTTGGTGAATCGGTTTCCAGTTCCGACGATGCAACCTAGCCCTTTGCCTCAGTATTTCGTGTAGTGTGTGCGCATCTCGTAGTGTCTGTACCTTACAAACGGCTAGGAGTACCAGCCGTCAGACTGCCCGCACAGGTGTTTAATTGGTGTCCTCGGGGCGCCTTCACAAATTCCACATACATTAGACCTCGCCTTCGTTTCATGGTACCTCGACTCCACAGCAAACATGACTGCACGCGTTCAAATGCTGGCAATGCGCCCCACTGGGCGTTCGTGCCGAACTCTCTGGCATTCTGCGGGAAGCTTCAATGTCATCTTTAAGCTATCAATCCTTGTCCTTGCACCGCACTTGAAAAATAATGCCTCGCCCGCAAAACGTCGTCTTTGTATTTGAAGACGTGATCCGCTCCCAATCGTATGTTACCATCATTCCGCATTGAGCGCGCATAAAAGGTCCGCCTCAACATAGCAGTGGCTCTGACAGTCTAGAAATAACGTGCTCAGTGTTTTTTCTTTGTACGGAGAGCTAAATTGGCTGCGAAGTCGCTGGCGTTGCTATTCATGTTCACACTGCTCCAGGAGTCCACGCCGACGCATAAGGAACAAACGCAGCACTGCTACTTGGACTTCCATCCTATATATCATCTACTATTTCCCTTTAAACGAAGGGATAGGACATGAGTCAGCACTTGCAGAATGATTCGAAGCGTGGTGACACAAGTCTGTAGCGAGTGGTGCGCTCGTCGACTCGCTTCAGGCAACACGTAGCGGACACTTGGCGTCGCAGACATGCGTGTCGTATGATGGAACATACACAGAAGTGGAGGAGTCGTTCGAGCAGGTTTGCACCCTGACTTCGTTTTCTAAGCTATCTGCTGGTTATGTAGCTACCTACTTCTATACGGCCAAGTTTCTTCTGTCGCTCGTTTCGCAATTCCCATAGCGCAGACGTCTTAGGTACTTTCAGGTACGTACTTGCTCTGCGAAATCTCATATTTTCACCGCACGCGTGCCCCCCTGTGCCGCTTCCAATCACACAGTGTCACGTAGCTCGTCAAGGCTCATTATATTTTCATAAGAGGGGCACGGCAGGTCGCACGGGTGCCGCCTACGCGTGGATGCGCACGTAGTGGTACAGGGTGAAGAGCACACACATGCGACAATAGTGCTAGAAAATTTGCCAACGTGGCTGTCAACCGCACCCGCTTTTCCCTCCCGGCCGCTTCACATGAGTCCCGGTACTTCTGTGTGCGTCTCTGGAGATAGTAAAAGGCCGTATTGTGAGAAGACGACTGCGTCAGAGTCACGGCAGCGTCCAGCGCAGGCCGAAATTAGTGGCCTGTCAGTTGAGCAAGTCGCGCTGTATTGCTATTCGGTGCTGCAAGTCCCTGAAACTTTTCACTAGTCCCGGCTGCACCTCAACTCTCTCTACCGGTCTCCTGCTGGGAGAGGAGTGTGGACCTGGGGCGCAGCCCAGAGTTGAGCACATCGGCACAGAAATTTAAAAATTGTGTTGACGTGGTGTTCGCAGCTCGGAACATACAGGAAGAGACGCAGTGGGTGTGCTCGCTGTCTTCTGCAGTCCTTTCTCCTCCGTATCTCAAAAAGCACCGAAAGGACATCAATCTGGCCGTGCCGCCGTTAGATTCCCAGACTGCAACCATAACGCGAGTCTCTTTTCCCTCTTTTCCAGTCTTGTCGCTTTCCTGTGCATGGAAGTTTCCAAGGGCGAAGGGCACAGCCGGCCTGGTGGTAAAACCTCAGTGGGCCTATACTCACAACCGAAACTGTGGTAAACCGGATCGCCGACACTTTATGAACGAGACATTAGATCACTTTCTCATCTACAATCAACTGTATACGCGGAGGGATAATCTTCAGAAGCAGGCCAGCACACAAGCCCTAGTTAGTTAGCTGATGCCCTCCGGCGTCACAACCCTTTTGTGACCTCTTCAATTACTATCTTTTCAGCACAACGGAACTTGTACGAGACCCACCACCCTTGATCTCAGTTGTACACGCTCATGCCTCTCCGCACTCCTCTCCTGCTGTTGTCGAGTCGCTACATCAGCCATTCCACCAAGCACGCCTATATTGTTTTTTCAATGCGTGGCGGCCTCACTTCCCCTCATCCAGGCCCTGTTTTTGACAACTACTGGATTGTGGAGCTCTTCGATTTACTGTCGGGTAGCGCTTCAGTGACCTTCCCGAAACCGCAGCACGTATTCGTGTGGGGCCGGCTGCATACCGCTTTAAACTCCCTCCAGTAGTCCTCGGCGCAAACCATTGTCACTAGAAGCCTTCTGTTATATTTGACTTCTTTCCCCAAAAGCCCTGAATCTTGCACGCCGTACTTTGCTTGTCGGCGCCCTGCCTTCCGCCCTTTGTATGAAGCGTCCACTTTCCAATTTTTCCTGCATTAACCACTGTTCGAAAGTACGCCGTGTCACCCTTCCATCGTCACTCCCCGGTAAATCCGAGGAAGGTGACCAATGATTTGTTCAGCTAGTGACACACGTACAATCCTTGTCGCTGGTATTCCGAACACGGAAGGTTGGCGCTTCTACAGCAGCCCAATTCTATCGTAGCAAAGCGGGCGCAGAACAATAAGACTGCGCAGGTCGTGCTTGGGACTATTTCAGGCCACAGTACTGGAACCGAGACGGAACGTCGCGCTGAGTTCCCCTGCCTCAGCGTATCTGACACAAAAACCATAAAAAGCACAAAAAAATGAAGACAGGAGGTCAACTAATGCCCTCTTCACAGGCAACCAGATAGACGACGCCTCTACACATCACAAGTTCGCACTGAGACAACACACGAGTCTATACTAGAGCAGAGGTGTCTCATGCCGAAAATAAGACAGAAAAAGTTCAGAACATCTTTGTACATTGGTTGTGTCTTTCACAGCTCTCGACGGCGCCCGCTTCAAGCTGATAGCCTGAAAACGGGATACAACACCGCCACGATACCATTTCTCTAGGCATACATTGTGCAACGCTTGTAAAGGTACACACTACCAGCGATGAGTTGAAAAACATACAACGACTTTCTGCCATCTGCGCACAAATTATTTCACATCATTTTACGTATCACCGACGTTGCAAGGTTGGAAGATACTTCTCCGGTTGTGTTCCGATGTCTTCTCCCACCGTGTCGGGCTTGGCGTGCTATTAGAGAAGATCTGGATGTGGACTAAAACCACGTGTTCCGCCTGACAGATACAGCTGTCTTGCCATTATTTCCCGTGACGACGTTGCACGTACTCTTACACTGAACTGTATACACGTACAGACACGCTTGACCTTAGCGCCTAATGCAGACACAAGCATTGTATCCTTCGAATCGCGTACTTGGCGGCCTCACAGCGGTCTAGTTGTTGTCTTGCCATTATTTTCCGTGACGACGTCTTACATACTTTTACACTGGACTGTACGCACGTAGTGATGCTTTTGTCCTTAGCAACCACGGCAGATACAAGCACTGTATCCTTCTGGTCGCGTACTTGGCGCCCTCACAGTGGCCCAATCTAACTGTACTCAGACGTATGCCACATAAATCTATCTTGAGAAGTGCGCAGCTTTCCTGTGCTGTAGTGGATGTGGGTTTTTGCGTGGTGGTGGCACGGGGTTGACGAAATTCAGCGTTTTGTCGATATGTATCTCGTCTGCGCAGGGCAACGGACTCTGAGAAGTGCAACCTCATGTACGACAAACGCCAAAGGGTGTTGCAGTAGCAACCTGCAACCAATAACGGCTGCAATCCCATAAGCACAATCGACGGAAAACGAGATTCTATTAAAAGTGTGAACAAAGCGGTTGCCGTCATCCTCAGTGTCCCTTCTCGCCGGCCACGCGCTTCGGTGGTGTAGGGCATCCTAGTGCCTAAGTGCAAATTCATACTCACCCATGTTTACAGTGCACAACTAGTTCATGAAAACAGCACTGCATGACGTTTTACTTAGCCGCAGTCAAAATCACCATCCCACGAGCGTCACGAGCCCCGGAGTTGGCGGTCACGTGTATGCTGCCGCCGATTTGAGAGTCACACCGATATTCCACTCAACCCAACAACTCTATGCGTGTCTGCGTCATCCATCAGTGTCCGCACTACGGTCCGAGGAAATCTCAGCATCGCAGAGCGGACCGCGTGCATCCACTGCTTAAAAAGTTGTTCTCTGTGGCATTGGTAGCATAGATGATGACCCCAAGAGCGATGTGCATACATCCGTAATTTCCGTACACTCCTGATTACCAGGGTCCAACATAAAGAGATTTGAGCTCTTCTCCGTCCATTGTTTTCTTCATCACTAATCGCCTTCCCTCGAGACGGAGGCACCTCGACTGTGAAAGTGTTAGTGTACTGCAGATCTGCACAAACGTTGTGCTGGCGCTGATGGCACTCGCCCCTGCTTACGGGCGGAGGGAAAGGCAAACCTGTTCGGTCTTCAGCAACTTCGTTTACTCATCTCAGATCACCTCCTGCGTTGATAGAATTGGGCTTTCGTGCCACTTCCTTTACATCGGTTAATGTCGAACGTGGTACCCTTTGCTTGCCATGAGGGAAGGAGCCCCATGTTGGGGTTATTTTCAAACGAGGCACGCTGAGCTCTCCCTCAGGGAAGTAGCTCTACGCCGGAAGAGCGACGACCCACGGTTAGATTCAGACGCACACGGTAGCCCTCCGCAGCACTCCCGTCTTCGCGCCTGTCGGCTGCATATAGGACAGGTCATACAGCAGCTGTGAAGTGGTGCGGAATATAGAGAGTTTTTCGAGGACTACGCAAAATCCACTCAAAATCATAACTTCTCCAGTAGTGCGCCCACTCAGGCGATTCAATCAAGGTGCGGCTCCAGGTGACACAACCAGGTGCTCCGCTCCAGCGTGCAAACCCCACAATTCGACGACACTTTCAGTACCTGCCTCTAGCAACGGGACGCTGTCAAAATGCTTACTCTCCAAAACCTTCCCACAGGAGACCTATGTGGCGTGTGTCGGACTGCAGCCACCTGGTCAGAGAAGTCTTCCTGCTTTCGATGCTGCAATCAGTCCCCCCGACGTCGTCCTGCAGGAGGCCTATGTGGCGTGTGTCGGACGGCAGCCACCTGGGATGCTGCAATCAGTCCCCCCGACGTCGTCCTGCGAGGTAGTAGTGTGAACGTGACTTCCCTCACATCCTCGTATTTCTTCGCAGTCGTGCGCGCAGAGCCATAACTCGCCACTCCCTACTCAACTTCAGGTGCTACCCAGAACTCCTTTAGAAATCATCAACTAGTACACCCTTCTGCAGATTTTTCAAAAGACTCTTCAAAACGACTTATAAAAGAGGTATCTCATGTGCAGTCCTTCCCGTTCAAACATAGCCGCCCTCAATATTAGTATGGTGCGTCGACAAACGACGAATACCGCCATTCTGGCGTCCAAGCAGTGTACGACTTTTCTCACCTGCAACGCTACTAAAGCCACTTGTATCTCGCTATGTCAGGCTAATCCGGGATCTTGCGATGTATTCACCTGTGCACTGGGTTGTTCATTGGCCGCTGTGACGTCGTGGGGTTTTCCACACATTCCCGAATACTTTTGTATCACGCCCTGATGCCACACGTCACTTGAACGTCATAACAGCAATCAACTAATATTGTAAAATCGGTGTTTACACACAAAACTAAGGGTTCCTCCCAATGGCAGGAGGTAGGTTGTGGGGGCATTCCTTATGCTTTACAAGGAAAGACTGTTTTAACCGTTTTCGAGGTCGAGCGACATTGTTGCAGCCAGCAGCAACGATGTCGTACTCCGTGTGTCGCAGTCCCTTACCACTCGCCCACACTGTCGTTGCAGTCTGGCGCACGTCGACACGCTAAGCGACGTCACTGCCTTTGGAAGATCACAGTTTCGCATGGTTGAATTCATCTTCACAAACTCGTGTGCAGCCGTCTTTTAGACGTCGGCGTGACGTCGGCTACCGCCCCGCTTCTTAATTGACACTATTGTCAACCGACCCATCAGCGGTGTGTTTGTTCGCGCAGCTGTGCGCGACCAGTTCGATCCCTGCGGGTTGAGCCAGTGGGGATACCTGTTGACCGCAGTAGTGAGACTCGCTCTGGATGTGGGGTTCCTGAACTTTGCCTCCTCGACCAACGTGAATGTACCGACATCAGAGGCATTCAGATTGTTTACTTAGTCCTGGTATGGAAAAACCACCCCATTTCCGCTCGCAACGACACCCGCAAGTAAAGAACTTCCTTCGGAAATTTGAAAAGGATGCTGCCACGCTACAAAGGACAGTTGTCTCCGAAAGCTTCGACTTACGCGCTTGCTTCTGCAAGGAGCCGGTCTGACGCAACGCATGTCTCAGCAGTGTGAAGGTACATAGGTGTCCTCTTGCTGCACCTTCGACATCGTCTCCACAACGCAGATATGACGGGTGAAGCTGCCACTTATACTCTAAAGGATGCGTTTACAAGTTAGTCGTTCTTAACATCCGGAAAAAGGGTCCCGCAGAGGAGGGTCCACTACACCTCTTGCTAAGAATGTTAGCATGATTAGTTCCACAGCGGTCACACCAGTAAGCAAAGAGCAAAATTCTCAGGCTAGACTAGGGCCTCAACACCTCGCACGCTGTGCGACTTCACAAGGTCTGCCTGCACGCACTTGCGGTGCCTCAGCAGCGAAGAGTTAGTTGCTTTCGTTTCCGTTAGTATGTACGAAATTGCCTTCGTCCTTGCAGTCAACCTTTAGGCGGTTTTTCCGCTCCCGGATCCAGTCGGACATGGGAGGCGTGTCCAACATTCTGGTTAAGCCTACTCTACCTGACGCTCGCGATTCCAAACGCTCACTAATCTTAGTTCACATAATCCTTGTTGACTTACTCAGACGCTTGATTAGACCTTCTGCACCAGAACCTCTATTGTAAAACACAACGCCTGTCTGAAAATAATTGTCGTACTATGTCATGGAAGTGGTGAAGACCAAAGTGACTCCGGCCATTTAGAAAACAGTAATGCAGGTCGGCACGTTTGATATGATATCTAGGTTATAAGAAACTCGAACGTCGTCGTGCGTATTCAACAAATTATCCACTCTTCGAGCCAGATCTCGCAGGCGTATACAAGGTCTCTCATGAGAGACGTCAAATGCTACAATCCTCACGTGTCTAAGCATATTTAGGACGAAGCACAGGAACAGCACTGTCCAATACTTGCATATTGCGTGTGTCATATATTACGTGTGTCACCCACCGCTTCTCCGGTCGACGTTCTGCGTTGGAACTGTGGTCATTCCATACTCAATAACTCAAGTTGTACGTTCGACGCTCGCTGTCATCTTCTTCTGAATCTCACGGCAATACTGCGCTTCAGAAGCGAGACACCTAGCGGGAAACAACGCCTCCGGCGTCTGGCAGATGAGGTGGTAAAACTCGATTATAAACAGGTCGCAGCACGCGTGTCACAAGCACAGTGGTTCATACTCGCTGGCCACACGACGGAAGAAGCGGCTGATTTGTTTGTCTTCGTGGAAACCTCCTGACTGATTGCAAGAGTCGATGTCTAACTCAGTGTGGCATAGCGTATCTATTTTTTAAGAAATCTGCAAAGCAGTCAGGAACAATATGCCGCATACATCCAGGCCTTGTGTATCCACCTGCTGAACTCTGTCGTCAGCTTTTGAGCGGCAGATGTTCTCAAAATCCACTTCTCGGCCCTGTGCGTCATCAGCTGCCTGTAGATTACGGCCTAGCACTCCGCACCTAAGGTGAATTGAAAGGTGGCTGGTGACACCAACTATCACTCTTCAAGATAGCGCACCTACAAGACAGTTGTGTGAGCCCGTGTACAACAAGGTGCGCGAAGAACCAACCTGTCAAGGACTCTGTAGCTATCCTTTTTGTAGAGCGCTACAATGTACCGACCCGTTCCTAAATTGTGGTACTCTCAGCTATCTAGCCCCTTCGTCAGGTGTCGCACCAATCACAATTCACTCAAGCAGAAGAGTGTATGACGTAGAGAGCACAGGTTGATGTCGCATTGGTAGAGTAGTCCCTGACATGTGTAAGCGGAGCTAATGACGACACTACGTCGTGAACATCCAGGTATTCATTCCGATGCGGCTCCGCGCTTACGTCAGCAGTGCATGAACAGGTGCCCTCGAAGGCGTGTTCTCTGCTGCCCCACGTCTCTGTCAGCGGATGTCAGTACTTCGCTTCAGGACCACGAGCACAGAACACGGACTCCTCCTCCGATGCTGGAGTGTACACCTGAAGGCTTTTCAACGTATGAAACAAATCGGATTCAAAAATTAGACTACAGCAGCGCAGGATACTCCACGTCTGCGCAGGCGTGACTACAAGCCTTTCAACGAGAAGCCAGGCAGTCACACGCTCAGTCAACCGCCTTGTGGATACTTCGGCCTTCGGCTGCTATGCAGAGTGCATCTAGCGGGGGGATGATCCTGCGTCGAAAGTCATGCTGTGAACTCTCATTACACGATGATCGAATTTCGCACACAGCAGGTACAGACACCTCACCTGATATGCCGTGCTAGGATACCCGATGTTAAATTTGACACTCTCACGCTCGGATACGTTCACTCAGTTGCAGCATTCCCGTTTTAAATGTGGTTGATCAACTCGCCCATTTGAAAGGAAGCTTCTGTTTGCGAAGCCTTCGTGACTGGGTGCCGAAAGAAGCTCGAGTTTCCACTGCGACATTATCCTGCAGGTAACCGGCCACGACAACTCCGTGGGGTACGAGGTCCCATACGGGAAGAGAGTTGTGCATCCGCGATTCAGGACTACAACGCTGGACGGATTTTACTAGGTGTTGGAGTCAATAAGTCTAGCTGCTAATAAGAACAAAGCATGTTTTTGCTTCAAGAAGTTTACCATGAAGGGATAAAGAACTGTTGTTTCGTGCCTCATTTGGAAAACCGACTCCGTAAACGCCACCCAACCATTTCGGACAATAAGTACTCAGAAACTGGCAAGACAACAACAGTTCACTACCCTAAATTAGTATCAAGATCGTCTGACCTGCGGGGCCAGCTGCCATGTCTCTGTGGTAGTCGCGTGTGTCCTCCGTTTTTCAGACGTTATGAATTCGGTTCCCAGCTCCGATCATCCAGAAACCTCTTCATATTATACTGTTGTGCGCGTGTGTAGCCAGCAACCACTCGCGCACAAACACCTGACCATGCCTCTCCACTTTTTCTTCGAAGGTTCCAGTACCTGTATCCATCATTTATATCTGCTTGACTTTGTTCATGTCGTGTAACGGTTATTCCGTTTCCCCAATGCGACGGACACGGCAGGTGCTCCAAAAAAGGAGCACTCGCGGCAGCATTTACATCAAAAGTGCAATAACCCTCTAAGCTATAATGCGGCTGCCTTGTCCTATCTTCCATACGCACAGGAAACTGCATTACGAAGGAAAGTTGCCAACGGCCTCACACACGCTCAGCGAGATGGCATTTACGTGTAGCACCTCAAAGCCTTTTGGGGCCTGAACCTACTTCAGCGCCTGGCGAACCGGAGTCAACAGAGGTATTTTAACGAAGTTGTACAAGTCGCCTCAACATGGCATTTTTGATAGGTCATTAGAAGCAGGTGTCCTTCCCAGGACGATAGCGCCGAACCAAACTGAATGCGGGCGCCGCACACTGGCAATAGAGTGTAGCAGATCCTGACAAAGCCACTTGGTGCTTCGCCTGGAAGGTCATGCCTTCAAGCCACAACTACCGTGTTTTTTGTGGCTGCACTGGTCTCCTTCACTCGTCCCTTAATGGATCAGAAGTTCGACAGTAGGCTGCGTGAGAAACTGCTGATAGCGTCCCTGACAACATAAATACCGCAGTAGACACTGTTCGCACACGCACCACTCCCCTTCTCTATCGTGACAGGGCTAGCATAGTGTTCCCAACACGACTGTGATAGCTATAGCCCTGCTGCGCTTCACCGCCATGGGGTGGCTGGACGCTGTCGCTGAGAAGCAAGCGTCTATCAGCAGTCTTAGACCACGAGCATTCACAGTGGTGTCCAAGCCGACAAATCCTGCGGCCTCATTTTAAACGTTCCGCTCTGATGCGTGTGTAGCTAACAAGGAACGTACATTACATGCACGTTGGCTTCCACGTTACACACAAGAGTTCAGTCAGCGACAGAGGTCAGTTCCAAACACCGCTGCTCTACAAGCGGCGTACACCATGTGAATTTGTTCACGGCACGGAAGAAGCTCTCAGCGACTGCTTCATTTTTGATTCAGGTTAAGTCTGCACCCATCGCATTATGAGAGGGTAAGAAGTAGGCTAAGAGAAAGGACACCGCAGTCGACAAACATGTTCCTCATTGTAGTTCGACTATGACTTGCGTCGGCCTTGCGACAGCTAATGGCGCAAATGGCACTGCCGCTTCCTAAAAATGTTTGAACTGCTTGTCGTTGAAGCTTAGGGCACTAAAGCGGTTCAAGACACACCTCTTTTGCTCGTCGCCAATGCGCCTCTACACGTATGCCGTCTCCTGAACTCCATCAGCGTAGAGATCGTCATACACTGTTGATAGTCTCCCTACCTCCAGTAGCGCAAACGCACCTGTTTGTCAGCCTCCCTGTTACAACTAGACGTTTGTTTCTCGTGAAAATTCCAGTCTTCAGACTAGTTCTGCTTTTAGCGATGTCATAATTTGCGTCTCTACCATCCACATTATTCGATTGCTGTCATCTGCTGCCGTCAGCACTTTTCGCATGTCTCCGCGTGCAACAGCACAGTGTGCGCTTGTCGCTCGTCAGGTTTACACGCGTGTCGCTCAACCACATACAAAAGTACTCACGCTGACTGCTCGAGAGTGCAAGCGCTGTACCGTGCTCACTGAGCCACGGGACGTATACCCGCGCAGCTCAGCACATTGCCACAATAATTGATAGCTTGTCACACCACAAAACCAGCACACCTTCGGAAGAAAGTTGTCCACAGTGGATCTGTAGGAAAAAGCACTAAGTTATTATACGCAGACCTTACGTGTATCCACTGTCCAAATTGTTTGCAACAAATTCCTCGATTGAAAAAGTGTCCGCAACAGCAGCGCCGCATACAGTTACACCAGGGGTGCAGACGTTCAGCTGAAACGTCTTCTCGGAGTCCCGAATTTTAACACGACTATCGCGTACGTCGTGGTACAGTCAGGGACTTCTTCTGCATTTGAGAAATGCAGCACACGATAAGAAGACAATGCGCGTCGATTCACCTCGACAAATGAATACGTCCAAGAAGAAGGCGCTGCCGGAGGCATAGCGGAGTCACAGCGTTCATAATGTGACGCCGTCGCCGTAAATGGACAGACACCACGTGGAACAGTCGCCGCTGGCGGGACGGTACGCTGCTTGTCCCAACAACATCGCACAGATACGAGGACATACACATGCGCGGAATAACCTGCGCGCGTACAAAAGTCAACTAGGAATTTTCTGTTGGGTTCAGTCGCCTATCCTCACTGGAGCGCTGCTGGACGCTGCACGAAACCAGTTCGTGCACGCAAGCTTAAGTTTGAGTGTACTGTTTTGTTTTTGGCCGGGAACTCCTACACAAAACGAGGGTGCGACGCTGCGGCACTCACGTTGCACACGTTGCCAGGACTGTGTCAGCGTCTCACTCCTCTGCTCCTAGTACGTTTATACACTGGCACGACAGGGTGAAGAGTCGATTTTCAAGACAGTGTGCGGGGCACGGCAAGAGTCGCGGAGATGTCTACAGGAGAACAATTTGTAAACAACTGCACTGGGCCGTACGTAAAAGACAGAGAACAGCTCATATATTATTCTGTATTTGGAACGCATCTCATACGTAGAAGTTACAAAATTTGTGCGCATTAAAGAAGCCTTTCTTTTTCCTCGACAATTTAGCCGCCCCACGGACTGTTGTCCAACCTCGTTACGCCAAAGGAGGTGACTGTCTGAAGCGGTTCAAGCAGCATAGGCCTCTCGACCGATCGCCGATACGACTAGTCGTACGGCTATATGGTGCACTACGCCGTGCAGCTTTGTCGTGACCTTCCAAGAATCGAAATAAATAACTTCAGTCCAGCGCATCTTGGTCAATCTCAAATCACCACGACAGCTCACGCTGTCATCAATATCCATCTCTCAGTATGCATCTCCCGTGGCACGGGGAGTGCTCGCGACTTTTCTGAGGGCTTCATTCTAAAAAGATGCCCAAGTTGAAGACTCCGCATTCCCTGCTTTTGTCCGGCGGCGCGCACCTCCAGAACGTAGTCGGCGTGCAGATCTACCTCGAAGTGGAGCACTTGAGAATACGACTCTCTTTTTGACTGCAGGGCACCTGTTCAGCAACGTGAACCACGTCGACCACAAGCTCCAGCTTCTCGACGAACAATTTTTTCTCTAAAGCGTTCGTCGCAAGTAACCAGCCCCAAAAATGTGCACGTATTCGGTTCTGACCGACTACCTGCGTAAAGCGAGGCTGTTTGGAGATTTTGACAGACGACTCAATTCAAGGAACACATGATGGCTGTGACGGCGCAAGGAAATGCAGTCAAGAACCTCTGCCCGCTCCCTGTATGTGAGACGCGAGGCCCGACCAGCTTTGACCCGTTGGGACACAGCGCAACATAGGGGCATCCCAATCTGCACAAACAGCTCTATATATATCATGGTCATGGAGTTTGTCAGCGGTGGGGCGTATAATGGGTACAATTCTATCGTCGCCTTCTGTTTCTGAGTCGTCACTGATGCGACCGATAATGGGTAAAATTCCCGCACCGTCTTCTGGGCTCTAATTCGATTAGTCATCAATAGCATATACCGCACTAAGACGTTTCTAGATGACTCACGTATCAGGCCAGCCTCAATATGTCCTGATTTTGGCTCTTTCCCCGATTATGCGTGGACCTTCACACGCGTGGGCACTTTCCGACTCTGGAGAGTGTCCACACACCCTGAGCTGCGTAAGCGCGTCTGTGAATCAGCCTCTTATTCACAGGCACACGTTTCCACCACTGTCAGGTTGAAGTTCCAGTCCCTCGACTACCTCTTCTTAGGGCTATTTCATACACTGTAATAGCCCGTTTGTAGAATATGCGTTCCCTACCCCCTGTTGCGTGTCAATACGGGAAACAACGAAGTGTCCAATTGTTGCTTAGCAGCTGTTCATGAAAGGCGACCAAGCCATCGCGAAGATCCTCGCGCCGCCTGCTTGAGTAGTGGTCCTATTTTTGGTGAATTTGGCCGTGAGTCGAAGTCCAGTGGGCGTACGTGCCCGCGTCTCAGCAGTATGATCTCAAATCAAAAAGTCAGCACGTCTTCGCACAAAAGTGTTGATCCCCTTCTACCTGTGCAGAAGTAATCTTTTTGAAGCAACACGACGGTACTTTCTCGAATGAGAGTGTGTTCAACACCGGAACACGGCACAGACTGCAGTAGACGTTGCAGTTTTTCTGCCGTAACGTCCGCTTGAGTTTTTAACGTCCTGGTACGTCAACCACTCCCTCAACCGTGGAAGAAAGCTTTAACTCACGAGAGGCAGAGAACGCATGTTGTTTCACCCCAGGACTCTTCGACGAAGTAAATCCATCTGGAGTCATGCAGCCGCAGCCACAGGATTCCCACGACGAAGTGACGGGGAACAGAACCAGACACGACGCGGAGCAACTGCTCCTGACGCACTGTGCTGTGTCGACCCGACGGGTGCATACAGTCGCGGCCACAACCATCCGATATATAGTGCGCGAGTGTCCGGCGTAGCACGCTGACTTCTTCCGCGACTGCCCACAGAGGCTGTGGACCGCAGTTTAAATCCGCAGAGGGCCCCTTCGTGCCCGCAAGCCTCCGTGCCATATTCTGATTTTTAGGCTTGGTTCAGAAACGGGAGGCGAGTGCAGTGCTGCGGCCAGAGGAACTGAGTGTTTAGGTAAACTAATGTCTTGTTCAGCGTCTCGGCTCTCTCTGCATAATACGGCTATATGGTAGCCGGAATTTTGAAGCGGCGGAGCTGCACGGGAGTGCGCGGGGCTTGCGGACAGCCACAACCGCTGACGTGAACACAATAAATCGATCCACGAAGGGGTTTGTTGTGCAACATGCAAATCACTCAGGAACACCGCATTAGCAGCCTTCGCAGGCAACACCAATAAACGTCGTCCGCTGTCCTCGGGCCACTAGCGTCATTGAGTGGAAGGCACATGCGTCTGCCATTCTGCGTCCAGCAAACCTCGATAATGTGCCACCTTTGTTGAGCACCAGGCTGATATCCATTGAGCGCATCTTGAAGAGTACTTCACTGGATCTTAGCAGCGCACGCCTCTCCATTTCTTGCCGCCACGTCTAGTCGTACGGCAGTATCGTCTCAAACACCCAATTCG
Organism: Sarcocystis neurona; assembly: GCA_000727475.1. NCBI lineage: Eukaryota > Apicomplexa > Conoidasida > Eucoccidiorida > Sarcocystidae > Sarcocystis > Sarcocystis neurona. The sequence goes on along the minus strand of KL647321.1, from coordinate 766,763 downwards.
GCTGTACAACCTAAAGCAGTATTCCACTGTAAGACACCCTTTTGACCGCTGGGAGGACGCAAAGAATATCTTCGTTACGACGCATATCATCAGGCAGACGGCATCCTGACGGAATAAGCAAACAATACCCTGAATCTCCCACGTACACATCCTGTAGAACACGGTTGGCGTCTGCGATTGCGTTCACAGCTCAATTTGGAATGGTGACGGAACAGAAGTCGTCGCATCGCCTGTCTTTGTCTCTAACACCCTTATGCCAAAGCGTATACAGCACGCAGGTCGACTCTGTCCAGCTGAGCTTACAACGCACAATTGGCAGTCTCACGTGCGCCAGTTGCGGCCTGAACGGTTTGTTGGAACCATGCAGCCCGCAACATGTGTACATCGTCCTTCGAGCCATCTGCAAGGGTTCAGAACGAGTGGAAGCGTGTTCGTCGATGTCCACAGACAAATGAACTCAAGGAACTTGAAGGGGACTGGGCGACTCGGAACAAACATCCACGGTGTAGACTTCGTGTACACAAGAGTCGTGTTCCTCAGTGCTGTCACTCGTCTGGACGCTGTTCAACAACGCAGATACCGCAGCTCACTTACATGACTTCAGTTGTTTCTTGGTGACACCCTCCGTCAACTGCGCTGCCGTCAGTGGAACAAATTCCATTTCCGCCTCCTCGACCAGCTTAGTCTGCCCGTTGTTGCCGCCTAGGTGCCGTACGCGTTCCTGAACGACACACAAACATTCTGATCGGCAAACACGCTGTATACTTCGGCGCTCTAAAAATATAATCTTTGCCGTTCTCCTTAGTCCGTTTCGCTCTCTCGTCCACGTAAACGTACCTACTGTGTAACTCCTCACTTAGTGTGGGCAGCTTAGTTCTTCTGTCGCTCTCTCATTTTGAAATTACACTGTCGTAGTTTCCTCAGGCGTTCCAAGATGACACACGTTGCAACTGACGGGCAAACACCCTGTGTGCCTGTGTGTTCTCGGTGCGTAACCGTTGTCGTCTTTTCTGACCCGTGGTCTTGAGAGCGAGACCACGACGTTCCAGTTGGAAAAGAGCCGCGCACAAAAAGAGGAAGCCGCCTCACACGGAACTTTATTATACCTATTTGAAGCTGACACGAAGGCGAGTGAATGCTTCTTGCTATGGGCATGGGTGCAAAAATGGTTGGGGTCTCAAACGTGCGCTTCAAGGGCTTCACTTCAACAGACACCCCAACTGGTGCACCGCAGTCTCCCACTGCACACATGTTCGACCACGTATACTAGTTTGATGTTGACACTGCATTCTAAAGCGTGATGCGTGTACAACCCTTGACCATATAAAGGAAGAATTGCTACTGGGAGAGTCTCACCTTGTCCCTCATTCATGCCTGCGTGACCGGAGTCGGTGTTAATAGGGGATAGTGAATCTCTGAACTCAAAGACGTTGAGATGGGCCTTCAAACGGCCGGCCGTGTGTCTTGAAACCTGTATAAACGAGATTTCTTACCAGCGAGTGTCCCACGCTGCTCACGAAACAGCGTGAAGAGAAACTTCTGCGTCAGAGCTGCACGCTAATAGTGTCACATTCTTCTAGTCACTTTCCTTCCCTCAACACACTTTCGTATTTCGGGTTCTCGTCGTCCAGTAAAGGACAGAAACGCAGATATGCATTTCGAAACGCAGTAAGGACTGATTCGCTGCATCTGTGCAATCCAGACTTACCAGCGGCTGCCCTCAATGAGTGGCCGCACGACTGCTATTGTCGTACAAGAGCCTCGGCTGTGATGTTTATGCCACAGCCGAATGTTGCCATCTACCGATGCGGCGAAAACGTCTGAAAGAGCAAATGTTGCAGCATCGCCTCCAAGCAATAGAGCATCACAAAAGCCAAGAAGAGAATGGAATCAAAAGCTTTAAAGCAACACACCTTATTCGACCAAAGCTCGATGCGACACCACGAGCAGTTAAATTGTGGTCACGGTAGCTGTGTTTTCTATTCTGCCACCAGTTCAGTCCGGATAGGTGCCGAAATTGGTGGCACCGCTTTTTCTGCTTTTCACTCCACGGGGTAGTGTGACGATGCAGACGACACAGAACCCTTGCGTAGAACGGAGCTTCCGGCGCATTCACACTCTTGTTGACTGCACGTTGCCACCTATTCAGCAACGTAAATCTTGTTATGCACAGACTTCGCTCTCACGACCAACACTCGTGCTCCGGTGCATCTACAGCAAACAAATTGCCTGCAATACGTGCACATCATTTCTCGGACACAGGAGGGCGACAGAGTTTTCTCAGGAACACAAAGTAATCGGGACTGCAGGAAAAGAACTCTCATGGGCCCGTGTACAAGGAAGCTCTTCCAGAGAGGACTTGACTGTCTGTAAGCTTTGACTCCTTACGATTGAGCGTTGCAGGCGGATATCGCAGATGGATTACATGCTTCCAACATTACGCTGTCGCGTAATGCATTTCGTTGTTCCAAGACTGCGCATTTATCAGCTGTCACAGTGTCTCAACACGTTTGTGTACTCGCAACTCGTCGGCTGTGCCCAACACGCGTGATTCTCGTCCCGCTGTATTACACGGTTTCCGTCTTAATTGTAGAAGACACACTGGTAAGTCATTTTTTCACTACAGTTACTGCTCTCTGACACGCTGGGTATTCGAAACACAAGTCGTCGAAGTACCGCTTTTCAGCCGTATCATAACCTGCACCTTTCCCGCACACGTTGCCCCCCACCCCTCCCACTTGTAACTGTTGCTTCCTTCAGATGCGCCCGCCTGAAACATCAAGTTGCGCCGTATTTGCATACGACCTTTGCAGCCGCAAAGACCCCCTTGCCGACTACACGGGAGTCACGATTTTTGTCTTAAGACCATTCGCGGGTGAGTCCTGTGCCAGTACACGTGCAAGTGCGCAGGCGCCTTAGAAGGGAACCTACAACGGTGGTTAGTTTGCTCGTATGAACAAATAATTACCACGTTTCAGAAGAAAAAGAAAACAAACGTGTTTGGCCTCCCGTATGTGTCATGAACTCTCTCGGGGGATGGGTCACTGCAGCCTTATTCTCGATTCAGCGTGCGTCAGGAAGAGCGCAATTGCATCTATTAAAACTAGGGTTGCAGCTGTTTTCCTCAGACGTGCTGGCTGAAAGTCTGGGTCTGACACGTACGCTTTACGCGTCAGTCTTCAGTTAGCGATTTCACCAGCAGGCGTGAGGGACTGCAAGTCACATCTGAAAGAGAACGCACATCTTCTAACGTCATCGCCTGCTGACTTCGAAGGCGACCGCATCTCGGCGGTCTCTGTGCCGCCTTGAAACGGTGGCCACGACACTATAAGGGGACCCAAAATCGGGCACGATGCGGAGTTGCCGCTGCGAACGTCCACGTACTACGGCGGTCTAAGAAGCGCAGAGATACAAGGCGATACGCACGAGAGGAACTCTTGGCGCACCGCTTATCCTCAACGGGGAGCATAGTGGATCGCAGTGGTGTGCCTCCGGCCCCCATTTGACGCACGTAAGACTGAAAGTACTATTTTGATTTTGACGCATGATTACGAAACGTGAGGACAGTGCACTGCTGGTACAAATAAATAGTTCACTTCAGTAAGTAGAGGTCTTCATCAGCGTCTCACTTCTCTCTGTAGCAAACGCATATGCTTTCAGGACATAGTGAAGCGCCGTTGCTATCAGAGGATACTTGGGGCGTGCAGACATCCACACGCTGAGATGCCTACACTACACGATTCGTGGACGACCATCTCGTGTCAAAGCCGCATGAGGTAAGAGCAGTTGATGTCCGTATCTCGGCTGTGAACTCACCTCATTTGCATCAGCTAATTCATTTGCATCAGCCAGCAGGTGTTAACGTATCAGGTCGTCGTCTTCCTCTACAACCTAACGGCTTCACTTACAGGGCCTGTTTCTGTTGGACCTAAAGTGGATAGCGCCTGACCGCATTCGTACAGGGCACGTGGTTACATCGGCCGCGGACAGATCTTGTATCTGTATGGTGGGATCGCCTCAAAGAACAAAGTCTATCACACGACATCCACACGATACAGCACGAGGGACTTCCCTCAAGGCAAAGAAGAGAATCAAAAGAAAAGCACTAAAAAAATGCACCGTATCCGATGCAAGCTCAATGGGACAGCCGGAGAAGTGGAATCAAGGTCACGCGAGGTCGGCTTGCGATTCTGTTAACAGTTTCAGTCCAGATGAGCCGGTGCTGAAGATCGAAGCGCCGCCTCACCTGCCTCCGTCTCCACAGAGTATCCTCAAGGCGCAGACTAGATACAGATCCACTTTATAGAATCGAGTACCCAAGGCATCCAAGCCGCCGTCGACTGCAGGTCGCCAACTCGTTATCATCGCATGGCAGAGCCCTCCGTCTCGGGTCGAATCATTGTGATCCGGTGCTTACGCAATCTATAAGCAGCCTGCATTGTGTGCAGATCGTTTTGCGTGTGCGACACAAGAATCGAGTGCGAGAGAAAGGCCGTCCGGGGAATCAGACTCACGAATATTAGGCGACTTGCACGGGACAAAAAATACGTCTCACGGGGCACGTACGTTATCGAACAGGAGACTGGAAGTTCTGTATCGAAACGCTCTTTAACCGGAAGCAGCCCACTCTCTAAGAATGTGAACCTAACGTAGCACGATTTCGTGACTACCAACTCCGCTGTGGTGCGTGTGCGGCACACATGCAACCTGCGATACTTGTACCTCAATGTTTCAGGAGCTACACGAAAGCCCACGGCGGAGGAATTGTCCAGCGACTTCCAGATCTGAGTCAATTCGAGGTACTTGAGGTGATCCGGGAAGTACGGAAGGGGCTCTCAAGCACACGTGCACGCTTCCTGTAGACGTGGTTTGAAGCTACGCCGCGTGATAGCCTTCAGGACGCAGCTACTACACGTGGACGTCACAACGCTGAATCTAGTACTCGCGCTGTCATACAGTGCGTTAGTCGTACACTCGACGCTGGCTCAAACGTCATCGCCATCACCTGATCCTGATTCACCCCTCCTTTCTGCGTAGGGTATAAAGGCGTTTCTACGTGGCATATCGCCCAACTCACCTCCAAAGCGCCTTAACACTTCTGTGCTCTCCCGGCTTGCTCGTTGCGCTTCAATGATGTAAACGTTGTCGTATTCTTCTAAATACCGCGGCGTGCGCAAAACGCGCCTGTCCGTGACGCTCTCGACTACAAATACAGCATCCAAACACGCTTGCGCATTAAAATTCGAGTCCCTGGGCTAGTTTTGCTTTCAGTTATAGTATTATCAGTATTCCCCATGAAAACGTTAGTTGCTTGCTGCCACTTGCTGCTATTTGTAGCCTTCCCCCCCTCTCACATGCCCTCATGTTCAACAACGAATCGTGCATTTGTACCCTGTGAGGTCTACCTCCGTGTTGCACGGCAGTTCGCAGACCATCAGGTCAAGAAACCAGCACATTTTCACACAAACGCAGTGCCGTTCTGTTTGCTAAGGACGCATCCTGTGGGAACTACCACTCGCTCCCGAGTGTGTCTGTAAAAGCAGCGGCGTACATACTCGCTGCAGGTTTTTGGCGGATCTCTCCAAGCGTCTTTGTAAGCACTCGGTCTCAGCTCATTTGCTCTGAACGTTCTGCGATACTTAACCGTTTCATCAGCAGCTGAGAAAGCTATGACTCAAGGTAGGAGAAAAATGTACGTTTAAATTTCACTTCAACGCCGTTAGGTGTCAGACGGCTAGGCATGCCTGCAGTCCCACTAGGCCCTTCAGCTCGTTGCCACGATGCTGCGGTGGGACTCAAATTTTTTCTCTTCTTCCTACATGGGATCTTAGTGCAGACACAGTGGTGTCCAAAATGCAGTGTTTGGCACTGTTCTGCATCAACTTCGCGTCTCCTGTCGCCTCATAGGTTTTCACGTGAAACCCTCGATGAACATACGATTCAAGGAAAACCCACGTGAATGTTTGCTTAAAAAGACGTAAGTATACTACTACATGCAGCGTAGGCAAGAAGAGGCCGATGTGTAAAAGAAGTACTAAGTCCCCCTGCACGCCGAGTTACCGACACTCTTGAAGCACATCCACCGCCTGCACTACACACTTTACATTTACAGTGGGAAGGGTTGTCGCAGGAAGAGTTCGCGACATCCGTCAAGCACTACATGCACTAGACCCTTTACATCTAGAATGGTAGGGAATGTCGAAGAATCGTGTAAAGCACAGAGAAAACCGGATTGAACCCCCAGCTTCTCGGCGCCTCACTACGAACGACGGTACGGTCACAAGGGTGCTGTCACGTCTTGAATGGAACCTCGCTTCTCACGTAAGTGACGGAGGTCCTCCACAAGAGTTCTCACTTCTCCACGTCTCGCCTTGTCCACCTTTTCCACCGTCGACCAGAAGATATTTGTCCTCGATTTCACTGTTGTCGTCCTCGTCCGCGCAGGAGGAGGATACGCGGAGAGGCACGCGTGGCTGTTAACCCTCCATAAACACAGTTATATTCTGAGTTTCTTTGAAGTGTGCATCTTTGTAAGGCACAGCCGTCATCTGCCATGTTTCACTCTCTCGTCAAGGGTGCCACTCGTTCACACGTAATTTCGCCAGTGTGGATGTCTCTCACTAGCCGAGCTCCTACTGGTCGACCTGACTTTCACACTCAAACAGAGGCCCAGTGGCGCGGCCGTCGAGCGCACGGCGGCAGGAGTGCGCGTCGTTTGTCGCTGGTGACACATACGATAAATATCCTTCCGTCGTTCGTCGAAGCGCTGGGTAGTTGAGCAGGCAAGCGACAGATAGGCAGTTTCTGCGCGCTGTCCAGTGGAGTAGCCGCCTTCTCCAGTACGTATACAACTGTCGTTTCATCTACGTTTCTGTATATTGCACAAAGACGTGCAAGTCTTCAAGGGAGTGCGACATTTAAGGTCAAACTCGAATAAAATAACCAGCGAGAGCCAGCACCAGCGCTTTTGTAAGCCGCAACTGTGTAATTCTCTTGTTCATAAGGCACCCGTTCCAGGATGTGTGCAGCAAATCTCAGGTACAGGGGCTAAATTATCACTGAGAGCAACACGCCTCAAAACAAACAACTGTAAGGACACGCGGGGCCGACTCCTCGCCACTTTTTCCGTCATGCTGTCCCCCCTGTGCAACGTCGAAGTCCAATTCGACACGCAGAAAACGGCTGTGCTTAATCCACAGTCGGCTTAGAAAAAATATTCCTTCTTGCGCCACGACGTTCCAAGCTCCTCCAAAGGGCTCGCTATACCTGCCCATGAGGTAAGACTGAATTCGAACTGCATACGCAGTCCAATCTCTTGTGTACTTGTACCGCTGGAATAAGATCCCAAAAAGGTAAGAAATATCCTTCAGCAGGTAATGCGGTACCTTGCTGTGCAACACCCGCACTAAGCCTGGCGAAAGCAGCAACACAGCGCATAGCAGGAGTCCACACACATAGTGACGGTTTTTGTTATTCTGCATTTTGAGAGGCTGTAAACAAGCAGTTCTACGTAGTCATCAATAAAATGGCCACGACGATGCATCAGAAGCAGTACACTCAAATTTCTGCGCCAGGACTTGCCAGAAAAATCTCGCCGGCGGCAGATTTCATATGTCCGTTCGGATGCCTTCTCGTGCAAGCGGATTTCTGTCACCATAGAGGAGAAATGGCAAACGAAAGAACAGAAACGAAGCCAGTACAGTGGATACCGCAGTCACCTTGCCTTTCATAGGCTAGGCCACCTGAGTCGCGATTGTGACTGCAAGCGATCGTCAATGCTTTTGTTATAGCGGCAGTGCTACCACCCTGTTACCACATTGTAGGCCAGAACCTGACTTCAACGGCTTACCAGCATTGACGGGTCGGCGCGCTTTGTAAATGACCACGTGAAAACGAAAGGTGCGCCCATCCCTGTAAATGCCGGTTTGCTCCACAACGTGCAGTGTGTCGCGAATGTGAGTCGGCGCTATGCCGAATTGATCCGTTCTATTGATTAGTACTTGCCAGAAGTGTCCGTAGTTCTTATCCAGGTCGTTCCGCATTAGAGTGCAAATATTCTGCAACCGTCTCTCACTGAGAGGTGCATTAAATAAAGTCTTCACGCAGGTCCAAATATGAACGGCCTGCTCCATATTTGTGGTCGATGGTTGCTTTGACAGGCTGTGTGTTATGGCTGAAACGAGTGGAGAGGAGACGCTCACAGACTACTACATGAAAAGTCGTCCCACACTGCTCGACGACAAATCTTGTACTGACTTCACTAAAACAAGGCACCTCCTGGATAAAGGTGGACCCTCTCAGGTACGCGTCACCAGCCTGCAGACGTCTTTCTGCTCCAGATTCGTCTCACCATGTTGTCGCAAATATCCTTCATTCGGGGGACGCTTCATCTTCAAATGCAGAAAATAGTCTGTATCTAGGGAACGGATCTCATCAACGTCTAAATTTTCGCTGCTGCCCACACACACTGACGCGGAAGGGTACGGAGGTTGACGCCTTTGCAGCGGTTCCTTTTCACTCGCGGTCTGACAGCGAGTCTCTCGCAGCTTGTTTGTCTGAACACGCTTGCGACGTTGCATTGCAGCGGTCTGTTTCTCAGGGTCGATTACGATCTTTCCCTCGGTCAACTGCCTTACAGCGTCAAACGCAACGACTCAGCACATGCGTTTTCTGCGATGTTTCAATGTACGGGAAGCTCGTGACGACTCTTACGAATATCGACGTGAACGACTGGCATGTCAGGACTGTTGTGAGCTTACATTCTTGCGTAGGACTGGACGCGAATTATATTTGCAATAAATGGCCTCAACGCCCGTCGGAGCATTATTTTTTTCCACGCTGGTTCCAACACGTGTACGAGCGGCGCAAAGCGAGCCAGACGCTCTCTTTGCATGAGCGCGAGCTTCTTCGCAGCATCTGGTTTTATGAAAACCATTGTTTTGCCAATCTACGGGGAGACGTGCACCAAAAAGCAACGCTTTCATTACAAGCAGTGTTGAATACCCACGGAAGAAGCAACCGTACGCCGCACACTACTTTCACTGCCACGAGGGCGAGCTACTTGGCGCTCACCACCCACTCCGATGAAGGGAGGCCAGAACCCTGGAGTATCTCAACCGCCACCTGCTGACGATCTCTATCAGATTTTACAGCTCCCAGATTGAGCCATTTGAAGTGGTCGCAAAACTCGTTGAACTTCCGCCGATAAGCATAGCCAACTTGACGAAGTTGAAGCGCTTCCAGAATTGACAGGGAAAAGAGTTGATTCAGAACCTTGGATCCATTCCACTGTAAAGCCTTTTTTTCCTCATTTGGTTTTAGACATCGAATGAAGTGGGGTTCTGTGTCCTTCGGGCGCACACAAGGTGAGTTTGGAAGGAGCGTCACTCTTTACTTTGAAGATGCATTATTCCTCCCTGCGAGTTGCTATTCCATACAAGCGCTACACAAAGCAGGCATGACAATATACTTAACTTCAGTGCGTAGCTGTGTGTTCTTGTCAATGTGATGAAGAGATACGTACCCGAATAACGTCCAGCATAGATTCCAAGTCTTTCAGAAAACGGGACGCGATCAATGTTCCTTTGCCAATTTTGCCTGCTTCTATTATGACACCTTCAAACAGCTGGTTCGCCACTGGATTGGGAGAAGCATTGATGATGTCCATCACTTCCTTCCGTAGAAAATCCTTGTTTTTTTCCATCATACCTTCGCATGTGTACTCAATGTCGGCGATTGTATGACGCACTACAAATTTCATTCTTTTGTCTTTGGGAGCTTCAAGGAAAAACCCTGTTCCCTTCAATCGCCTCACAACTGTGCCACACAATCCCTGGAAACATGAAGGAGGCGCACCTGACACTCGCAAGTCATTACGATACAAACAGGCATCACTTCGTGCTTAAAATGCGTGCAGAGGACACCCGTCCGCGCCGTCAGGACCTCTTCCAGGGTACACCGCAGCGTTATGCACCGGCGTAGTGGGGCACTACATCGCCTCTTGCTCTCCGACTCGTTTGCAAGGATGCTGAAAAACTGTTTTTAGACAATTGTGTCCTTGCTACGCACCTGCACACTATTCCCTCGGTAGAAACGTAACCTACCGAGGTGTGCCTACCTCGTCTGTACCCTTCACCCCAAGACATGTGTCTTCAAGAAGGGCAAAAAATGAGTCTTTCTTGCCGCAGAGACTTTTAACGAGTGCTTGGTTGTCTGTCCAGTTTAGCTCGGCTGTAGACACACCCTCGGCTTCGTAAAGCTTCACCTCACTCTCGAAGACGACATCAATAAAGTGCTTTTGCAAATACTCATTCGTAACGTTAATGAGTACTTGTTCAAGAGAGTTGACCTCTAGCACCTCAAAGCCGAAAATATCCAATATTCCAATAAACGGGGGCGTCGACCCTTGCCATTGGATATTCTTGTTCAGCTGTTTCACAATCCAGTCGAAAAGTTTATCATACACGTTTTTCGATAACGAAAGCAATGTCACCGAAGCGTCGTCCCTGCTCCTGACGCCCTTTATAGACTGCGTGCCGACCTTAGTTGACTTTGTTAACAACTGTTCTTCGAGGGCGGAAGAGTCGATGTACATTAGCGTACACGCCTCTTGCAAAAGGTTTCTGGCAGAGGCAGATATCACCGCCGCATCTGGTACCCCTTGAATTTCGCTTGCGTCGACCTTGACATTCCCGATTAACAGAAGACCAGATATTATTGAGAAAACTGAGTCTCGCGACGACACATCCAAACCGATGGCTTCGAGAGCGTCGACGACCTCTGCGAAGTCTGCCTTATCATCAACGGAGGGCACATCGAAGCAGCCCCCTTCTCGACGAGTTAAGTACACATAATCCTGCATGCTGCGAAGATGAAGCTTCTCCCGCATGTCCGCGTCCGCGCCTTTGAGCAGCTGATAAAAAATGTGGTACGACCGCTCATTGGCTTCTTGGCTGACTACGCGCACTTTTTCAAGAAGGAAATTTGAAACCATGCCGTGAACGATTCCTTCCGTTACTGACAACTCCAGCATGACGAATCGCCCGAACCGGCTAGAGTTGTTGTTTCGAATGGTCTTGGCATTCCCGAACGCCTCTAGTACCGGATTACCTGCAAGAATGCTCTGCTGCACATTATTGTCTCCTCCCGAGGAGGCGGCTGCAAAGTATCTCATTGCTTGTTTAGTGGCTTCTGTCTTCCCCGCTCCAGATTCTCCAGAAACAATGATAGTTTGATTCTTCTGATACCCATGTAAATTTTCTAACGCGGCGCGAGCAGTTTTGAAGACATGCGGTGGAAGAGATTCAGGTCTAGTAGATTCTCGGTACTTTTTTATCCACGCTTCTGTCGTATTGCCAAGGTCTTTAAATGGGTTAATGGCCACGAGTAACGGATCTGCTGTAGTGTAGATAAGCCCCTGGCAGTAACGTTCTTTAAGAAGACTCAACACGCAAGCTACGTTGGTGTGGGGAAGGTAGCCGACCTCGTCTATGTTGGCAGATTCCACTAGGTCATTGGCGTTGAATACTTCTGCCGGCGAAACATCAAAGACGTCAGGAGACGGGGGATCAACCTGCTTCAACTTAAGGGAGGTTTCTAACGAACCACCCACAACAATGCAGCGTGAAAACACAATGCCCGGGTCCGCCTTAACTGCCGGGCTGGATGCCGTCCAGCAGAGGAAATTCTGCATAAAAAAAGCAGTCGAAAACACAGTGACGACCGGTAAAGCCGGAAGCGCTAGATCTACCGCTCACAACGATCACGAGCTTCGCAGTGGTCGTGTGCAGGGTGTAATTCTGGCAGAGTGCAATCATCAGAGAAAATACGCCTATATGTATTCTGCTCCTTACGAAGGGCTGCACCGCAGCTGAGTTGAAGTTGTTTCAGCGACACGGTTTTGCATCCCTACCTGCAGTGGAGACGGTGCTGCACGCCTTTGCACGCTCGGATACGAAAGAGGTGTCATGCACTGTGAGCCCCCTTACTGGTTAGCAACCACACACGACTCAACTTCGCTTACTGCGTTCAGGCGCACACGGCTGCAGGCGCGCAGCAAATTCACTTTGTTTTGTACGCGGCCGGCCCTTCTGCACGCGCCTACTCCTATTAATGAATGCGTGTGTCTACCACTACGATGGTGAACAGGAACAAAGTGCAGATGTCGCTCGCTTACAGGAACCAGCTTCCCATCAGTAGAAAAGGGGACCAACGACGATTTTCGACGCATCTCCTTTCGCGATGCGCCGTTCACCTGCGCGGGTCGTTGTCCCGCACTTTTCGCCTTCGGCGCCATCTTGCGTCTATACCCATTCGGCTACTCGAATGCACTTGTCCCCGCAAGCCGGACTGTCAGTCCTGCCACTGCGCCTTTCCAAAGTCCAATGAACTTTAATTATGCATTTAATACCACGAGTCAAAATACTGCTTGAATCAACGCCGGCGTACACGCTGTATTTTGCCCACTCTGCAGAAAGGATGGGCTACAGCATCGGAACATGGATCACTGCAGGGGATTTCGAAAACTGGTTCAGGCGCTCGCCTTGAGTCTTGAGCGTCTGACGTCTCAAGAGTATGTATACTCAAGGCCACTTGAAAGTGTTCTTCACGCGGAAATGCACGGAAGCCAATTGTACGGAACATTCACATGAGATCGTGCGACAAGCGGAAGGGAAAATTCAGAGCTAATGAAAAAAGTCCGTGCACTGTTTCGTGAAGCTTCCATTGCTCAGCATTTTACTGCGACGAGAGGTACGAGTGTGACAGGGACACCTTCTCGGCCCGTTCGCGACAAGTCACGCGCCGCTCCTCAGATTGCCAGCATCATTCGCCCCATGAAAACTGCACACTCGAAAATGCGCTTCTCTTCTGGTGAAGTCGATACCCCGAGAGGAATCGAATTCATTAGTGGGGTCCGCCCGTCCTAGCAGTTGCAGTGTGGTGCGGGAGTCACCCCTAACGCTAGCTGGCTCGCTACCCCAGCCGTGCATGTCGATTGTGCTCAGCGCGGCAAAAAGTGGCGGCGAATCCCGCTGTTTTCTGAAGTCGATACGCAACGGCACAAACATATCACTTCAGCGAAGGTACGCAATTATATCTGTCCGCGTGTCCTGAACAGGGTCTTGAAAGCCAGTCGGTGAGGTTTTCCACTCGAGCCGTGGGAATTTGGCTGCAGGTGCAGCGACGCATGTATGGAAATGTGAACCGTTCTTCCCAGATTCTGGCTGATGGCTCAGTGCAGCGATCGACAATTCCGCTGTTGTAATTGAGTCAGCACCGTTCTCCTCAAACCGCTACGCGTACAATTGCTGAACTGTATGGACTCCCCTGGCCTAAAGGAGAGGTACGCTGCAGGCACACATTAATCCCTACTGGTGAAGGGGATTTTGAATTGCACACGACAGCTATGATAGTCTAGGAGGCGTAGTCTGTACCGCTAGCGCTCTGATGGTGCATTTGGTTCAGCAGAACAAGCACTCGACCAGTGAATGGTTTCGCTCGCGTGCCGGTGTTACGCGTCAGAGGAATCATTGAAGGTGAATGTAAAAGTATTAACTGTCGACGCGCAAGTGACCACAACGCAGAAGGAAGAAACGATGTGGCCTTCATACAGTTGCTTAGGTACAATGTTGCGGCGCCTTAAAGCTTACGGGGCCCGCAGCTGAAGAACGCCAATGTTGGCATGTAGCATCAAGTTGACCTGCACGGACCACCAGCTTCATCATCAAGTGGGCGACACAACGGATGTACTTAAGAGATGAACTATATCTCCTAATTTCCGTTTTCCCCCCCAAAGATCTACTCACCCGCATGAGGAGCTCTTACGCTTTCTTTTATTGCAAGTGTAGAAGGTCAGTCTGAACTGCGCGCCCTTAACGGCTTTTCCGACGGATTCGCGGCGATACGTCGGATTCACTGGAAACAAAAACAAAAGAGCGCAACGTACTTCGACATAAGGGAGGTGATCTAGTGGTCAACTCTGTAAGTATTTGTACTTGTGTGTCCACGGTTGATCGTTGTTGAGGCACGTACAGGAAACAAAGAGACATTGTAAAAGAACAGATTTGTCATCCGCAGTGCGTGTCCCGCAGGGCACCTCTCGTGTCGGTATATGTGTGCGACAGTGAGCGAGAGTCCGTTCACACTCAGGGAGGTCAGGTTCTGGAGACGCGGAGAGGTGTTGTCTCTGTGCAGGCCACGAGAGAGATGGGGTATATATATATATATATACGTACATACAAATGTAGAAGGAGACGTATATTTGTGTACACACACGCATATATGATACGTGCATGTCTCTGTGGTTGAAGTCAAACACGTTCTTGAACCGTCAGAAGTAACAGCATTTCACTTGGGCTGGATACACAGCCTCTAAAAAGTATGTGAATATGTATTTGTATGCATATATATATATATATGTGGTACATACGTAGGCCTGTGCAGCTATACGCGAATACGCCAGTATACAACGCACATGCACTGGAGTAAAACGGAATGAACCAGAAATTGGGGGAATGTGGGTGGGCGGACTGCACACGTTGGTCGAAGATGGCATACGTCGAAGACTCCACAGTTCCTTTTTAGCTATCCGCACGAGTGACTCCGCGCATGTGAAATATGAAACCACCGATGTTCTCGGATCTTAAGAGCAAGTAACAGTTCACAGATAAAATGGGTGCGCTTTCATTGTGGCAGTGCGTCATATGCTCGGCCAGGTAACCAAAAATATGTGCACTTCCTCGTGATACTGGGCACCATATTACCCCAGCACGCCTGCGTCCACGACCATACAACGAGTCCAACCGTGTACAGTGTAAGTGAAAGCTACTACGATAAATCACATTTCGGAGGCTTCCAATACATCCGTACCAACGCAAGAGGGCCCTACAAGTGTTTCGCAAGAAAGTACCGTGTTTCTGCTGTTACTACCACTATTAGCCTGTGACACCACACTTGACTATAAACAGCATCCGCAAGTATCACAGAGACTGTTGTGCTTCGCTCTGATGATACAGCATCTCGAGACGTCCAACTCTCAGTATGGGGAGCGACAATCTATCTCCTAATACCCCTGCCAAACTCGTTGCACTTTCCTTCTTCGCAGCAGCTACTCTTGGTGCAGCAGGAGCTGTAATCACTTTCATGACCGGTCTACCACATAAACGAAGAAGCCACTTACGTGGGTCGAGGGTAGTAGTGCCTTATGTGCTACTGAAACATTGATCTTCAATGCTAATCGTGCCACAAGAAGTATAGAAACGCACAGTCCACTTGAAGTTGCTCAGTGCCACTCATGGACTATCGCGTTCCACGCCAGAGTGAGTACAACAGGTAATACGTGAGCTACTACTAGGACTGCTACACCAGCGGTGGCAACTCTACGGCTGCAGCAGAGACCTTAATTGCAAAAGTGGAGTACATGCACCGTTGAATACTACCAGTGCGTGTACTGCCATACGTCATTTACCCGTAACAGCAACATGTGTAACACAACCAAAAGGCCACAAAAAGGACTGAAGCGACAACAGTTACAAAGTTGACGTCAGGTTGCCGACCACAGCACTACTGAGCGACCAGCTGGTCGGGAACCCGGCAGTAATACATGTAGGCTGCATCAGCTCGGGGCACACGAAGTACGCGGACCAACTGTCTTCCGCCTGGAATAGCCCTTCCTTTTTCAGGATCTCCCTCGTGACTGCTTCGGTGTCCATTTTGGGCTGTGCTGCAATCGACAGAATGAATACGTCCTTAGCGGTGGGCTTACACATTTCTACCCTTGGTGAACCTTTTCGTCTCTAGAGTGACCACTGGCAAAGGAGTTTTTGTACTGTGCAGGGGGATTCTGCAACAGCCGAAAACTCACAGTTAATGCGTCAGCATTCGCGTGTACTCCGAACCGGGTGTTCACGTGCCTGCTGATAGACTATAACGTGTTTCACGATACAAAAGCATTCGGGACAGAAGCATACTACTCAACTGGAGTCAGGTAACAAGGTCCACGGCCCACCTTACACCCACTGCTCTATTTCTAGCACCGTAACCGCTGCTAACGGTGGTGAAATCAAGTGCTGCTCGATCCTTCCCTACTCTGCTGGTACACTACATGCCGTTGCAAATGCCAAAAGTCTCTGCGCAGAGAGGGGAGTCGGTTCCTCCCTAGCGACTAGAAATTAGGGAAATCAATCTCCAGATTCGAATGCGTCACCCGAACTTGAGCGGTGGGTTAAATGAAACTGTCAACCGCGTTGCTTCTCTTCGTTGCGAACAAGCCTGTACGCCTCACGTGCACCAGTGCGCGAGTATCAGTCGATGTCAATGTGCCGATTCTGCAACACCGTCAAGGCTTATAAGTCATATTTCGCGTTCGCACAGATGCGTGGAGATCCTGACATAATGGAAGCCCCATGCCATCAAAACGCAGACACCTGCAGGTATAACCAACACAACAGGTACAGCCGTTGGAGGGTCATCGGAAGCAGCTACGGTGCGGCTGTTGCATAGCTAGAGCGATCCGCGCGGACGTCGTGGGGCACATGCGTATCTTGGGAGATGGTGAAAGCATTTGCCACACTCTTTTCCCAACAAATTACGGTCACAATGTTATGCGCACAAGCCTAACCAGGATATCCGACGTCCCTTACAATCGAAGTACCCCTGTCTGCACTCGTGTGGATGCAGCAAGGCACGGAACCAAGGCGCTGCAGCCAGGACGGCCGGTCTTTTCTCTGGATATGTAGTAGTACATCTACTTTTGGCTCCTTATTCTTGCAGCGTCTGCAGGAGCATGGTCCTTCATGTCTTCAGTTCGTAAACTTGTGTGTCAGTGTCGTCGGAAAGCGAAGTCTCTGTAGCAGACACATTTTCTGAGCCAGCTAGAGGCGGCAGCAGCGACAAGTCAAGCAACAGCAAGCGGCTACGTGCGCGCTGTTGCACATAGGTCAACGGAATTGCGTCGTTGGTGATACTCTATGTCATTTGTCAAAGTAGGAGCTGGGCGGTGATGATCCTGAAGTATCTTACAGGCTCGTCGCCAAGGCCGAGTGCTGGGGACGTAATCGCGCATGCGACAACGCGACCAGCTCAGGAACGATCAACTGCCGAGCGTGCAACGTCAGATTTGTCTCAAGACTGTCATGAAAATGCATCCTTCCGTGTTGCCGGCCGCTGTCTACACTGCGGCGCCTCTCTGGTGCTCATCGACGATGTTCACCACGTGCGCAACGTGACCGTGCCACAAAGGGACGAAAGTGTGCAACCGCCGCATCCGACAAAGCGGGAAATGCAACAGGAGCAACTCGAGCAGCCGGCTCAACCGCTGCACCAGCGTCCAGAGGTGCACGACGTCCGTCAGCAGCAACAACACGCAGGCGGGGGACGCCGACAAGGAGTGGGAGAGCTAAAGGTGGAAGGCACGCCATGCACGCGTCGTCCGTTGCCGCCGGCAGGCCAGCCGCACCATGATCCATCCTTTAGTGACCAGCCACAGCAGCCCGAACGCGTGCAGTCACCCAGCATCGGAACAACCCAAAGGGGTATCTACACTAATGCATCTACTCCTCAGCGGGCGGAAGTCGCTTCCGCACAGTCTCCAGCGGTACACCTCAAGCAGGTGCCGTCTGAGCTCGGAGGAAGCAACGTACATAGACCGGAAAACTGGAGGAATGCAGATGATGCAGCACGGCAAATTCCGCTGGTTGAAGACCATCTGCTGTGTGCCACTTGCTTCCAGTCTACAGTTGCTGAGTTGCACCAACAGCTACAGCAGGAGACAGAACTCTTGCATAAATACGAAACAGCGCTCCATACATTACGGAGGCAGGTTCGGCAAGGCGGGCCCTCCTACGGCGGCGGCAACAACCGCAGAACAGATCAACAGCCGACGCGACATGTGAAGACTCCGTATCAAACGCAACAACAACCGAATCAACAGCAACAACAAGATCCAGGACATCTCCATGCAGAGCTCTGGCATGGAGAAGAGGCAGAAGACGAGGAAGCACTACTTGTTTTGAGTGACGAGCGTCTTCTGCAGGAATTGGAGGCGATTGAGTGCGAGCGGGAGGAAGCAACTGTGCGTCAGGATGATATGCTTAGTGAACAGCTGATGCTTCTGGAGCAGAAGGAGGAATTGTGGCTTCTTTTGGCTCAGCAGCAACAGGAACGTCTGCTTGATGACGACGTAAGCTGCTGTCTGCGCTGCTGGGCGAACAACACATTAATGCTGTGCCTGCATCTTTGGGACACATGACGTGTCCCGTTTATGGCGTACGATCGCCTAGTGCGGCCCTCCTGTTTCGTATTTCTTTGCGCCGGCGCACACCTCGACGAGTGCTTTGCATCCCTGGGCCGATGCTGTTGTCGTTTCCGTGTGCTCACCCTCCTTTGTGTCCTCGTGACGTTCTTGGATGGAATGTTCGACAGCCCTGCTACGACGCTCTGCATCCGGTCTGTTTTGCAACAACCATGTGGTTATCGCCTCCCTGTGCGTTTGTTCGTATACAGTGTTGCAACCACCACGAGACTTCTGAGAGTAGGTCGACCAATTAGCACGTTTTCTTGCATACTCGCTTCAGACATTTGCAGCTGTTGCGGCTCGCTGTTGAAGAAGTGACGCGGTGCGGCGCATCCGTTCTTGCACCCTGCTACTGCCAGAAGGCCTGCAGTGTTGACCTTCGTGTTTTCAGCTCCGCTGCTTGCCACTATTGTAGGATATGTCACTGTTGCCAAGTGTGATGTCTCCGAGGTAAGCCGATCCTTCAGTCTGTGCGAGGTGATTATTCAGAATATTTGAATGCGGCTAGTGCGAGACTTGCTGCTGCGGGTGACGACGCTGCTCCTGCTGCACTACGGCGGGACTGTAGTCGGCATTCCGAGCAGGCGCTCTCCGCGGGAGAGTCCCCTGAGTGTGAAAAGCTGCAGCGTCTGCCGATGCAAATTGTCTTCGCCGGCTCCAATCTTGCTGCACTCCTTTGCCTGGGCCAGTTTTTCAGTTGTAGCACTTCTTGCATGGTCGGCTGAGCTCCAAAGGCATTGTGAGCCACTTCAAAGAGAATACACTCAGAGGAACAGCGGCGCTCTCTGTGGTTATGTTTTGTTTAGAAGCGGTATTAACTGCTGCAGCTGTTGCCCTGTGTTTGTTGCGCGTAGGAGACAACAGCTGTAAAGCGTCAACTTCAGCATGCTCAAGCTCACCTGCAGAGGTTGAAGCATGTCAATGTTATCAACGATGCTTTCTTCATAACCGTGCAGGACGGCTTTCCGTCTATAAACTCCTGCAGACTTGGTAAGACGTTGACCTTCACCTGCACGCGCATTTGCTCAGATCGCTGGCGTAGCGCCTGTGCCTAAGTGTCTATTGATCCGTACACACGTTAGCCGTGTACAAGCTAAAGAGACACAGTGCATCTGGGGCAGCTGCGCGTGTGAAATCATGTGGGGGCAAGGTGATCGAAAGAGTGGAACTGGTGCCTGCAGTGGTCTCGTCTGACGTACGTGCCAGTTGCCGCGCATACGCGCACATCTGCAAAGGCGATGCATCTTCAGCCATCACGCCGGACGTACAGATACTTCCACGTAAACGCCTCTTTTCCACCTCGCGGAAGATGGTTAAGCGGTTGAAGGCGTGTAAACGCGCATCTACGGAATGTAGAGCACCGATGCTATTCTTTTGAACCTTCGTCGTCCGCGTCTGTGATTCGCCTAGATAGGTGTATGTCGGATGTGTATCACAGCTACTTGCCTCTGCACGTGTCTGCACAGCGTCCCGCACGGTTGTTGAACCTGTCGGCGACCCTTCGGCAGCTGCGCAATTTTGCACCGACTGCAGCGCGTCGTTGCAAAGAGGCACAGGGCGATAGAAGAAAAGGTAGTGAATTCAGTCGTAGCACCTGCCTAAGGTGCGAGTGAGGCCAAGTATTTAGCCGCGGTCTACTCGAAAAGATTCACACATATCGCTGTGGAGTTAGTCACAGTACGTAGACAAATATACATATATATATATATATATATGTATATGCATATAGGTGTATAACGTTAGGAAGCTGTTAAGTGCGGAACCGTAAGAGCGATCCGTTACTGCCGATATGTTCTAGACAGCCGCGCTAAGCCAGATTTGCTTCGCGATGAACAGTGAAACACACTTACGTGTCTGCGCAACTTTCTTCATGCGTACACACCTGTGCAGTACATACGTGCACATTAAACGGAACAAGAGACGCCCAAGTGCGTCCACCTGTCGTAAGTGGTGCGCGCCTTTACAGTGTTGCAGTTGGAACCTTCAGGTTACAGCAGACACAGGTACGTGCGAACGCACACGATTGTAGATTTGGGCTATAGGGACATTTTAAGGAGGTGCGTGTTGGTGACGTGCCCAGGCATAGACTTCCGTTATTTGTGGCATCTGCGTGAATAAATACACGGCGGGAATGCTTGTGTATCCGTGTACATGCAGATCAAAACATTGCTGCTGTTGTGTTTGCATGCATTCGCATATGTACATATGTATACTTGTGGCGCTTGTGCCCCCTCATCAACATTCGCATATCACTAGGCCCGCTGTGGGGCCTGGGCCCTTGCCGTCGGCGACAATTCTATGAGTAGACGTTTTGCACTTTACGTATGCACGCATTCTCCAGACGCTGGCACATCCTCATTCCGCCTTGAGACACTTACAGTGCAGTACCTTGCAGCGCATACCTACCGTTCGGGTGTTTTTACATACAGAGAGCATACGGATGAACGAAACATGTTGACGCACACAAGAGTGAAGTTGTGCTTCTTTGTAGTAGAGAAGAAAGGTGGATGCGCGTGCACGTGTACATGGAATGCTCTGCGCAAGGGTGTGATCCTTCCAGGCCGCGCAGGAGCCGGAGATCGTAGAAACGGCAGCAGTCCACCATCCTGGGAAGAGATCAATCTGGGTTGGGGCCACATGTGTTTTCTGTTGGACGTACTCTTTCGGAAATTGTACGTGCACCCGAGGCACTATCGTCTTGTACCCCGTGGACCGTCTTCATGTCTTATAAGGTAATAAGTTTGGCTAGTCCACGCGCTGTTCCCTGATTCACCCCAACTTGGCCGGTCTGCGGCGTTTCTCTTCTACCCTCTTCTCTTTCTACAAGTGGTTGTTTTATAAGCTGTACAGGCTGCTGCCGACCTTGCCGATCTTCGCGTGTGCTCATTCCCCCAGGCAAAGAGTGGACATGTCCTCTCTATATTTGATCAGCTTCGACTTTTTGCATCTCTTGTAAGACGCACGCTGGTACTTCGCCTGCGTGGCCACCTCTAAAGCGTTGTTGAAATGAATCCTTGCTGGAGGAGACACGTACGGGTATAACGTGCGTTCAGGCCGTGATGCTGGTGTTTGCACCATTTCGGTTGCAACACTTCTTGCCCGCCAGACAACTGATTTTACACGCATCATTGGGGGCGTGGTAGTGTGTTTCAATTGTCGTTCAGCGTGTACTGATGAGAAGGCTTGCTGTTGCTGTTGTGAGCACCCGTGGTGGTCCCTGTGGTGGCGTCGGAGTACGCGGAGTGTGCAGCTTTTCATATTTTCGCTGTGCGGTGCCGCGGCAGACCAACTGCGGTTTTGGTAGTCACTGTTGGACCTGTTCTTTTGCTGCTGGTGCCTTTCTGTCTGGTGACGTTGCAGTGATGGTGGTTGACACCGTAAGGGTTGTGCAGTCGTAAACGGATTTACAGTTCCTCTGGCCTGCGAGTTGTATTCGTAACAGTTGCGGCTTTCATCGTGTTCTGCGACCGATGAGTACTGACGATGCTGAGTTCGTGGTGTGCTGCTCTTCCACGTGGTTGCTGCTGCCGCGGGTACTGCACTATGAGAAACGCATCCGCTCTCTCGAAGCTGCTGCAGAAGGTTGCAGCGACCCACCAGGCTCTTCCGATGCCTCAGCTCCCCCGTGCGCACCGCTAGATGCCCGGGCAGTTTGAACTTTGCTGCACTATGCGCTCGTGCATT
Source organism: Sarcocystis neurona (assembly GCA_000727475.1). Taxonomy (NCBI): domain Eukaryota; phylum Apicomplexa; class Conoidasida; order Eucoccidiorida; family Sarcocystidae; genus Sarcocystis; species Sarcocystis neurona. The sequence continues at coordinate 744,787 of KL647321.1, read as the reverse complement.
CGTGGTCTTGGGGGAAGGGCGCGTCTCTTGCTCCTGCTGATTGTTGCTTGTGTTATTCGTGCGTCGTGCACCGAATCTGTGCGAGCATCTGTGCGTTCTATTGTTTCTTTATTGCTTCCAATGCCGGGCCCGGGGCTCATCGACTGCGACGTGCGGCACCAGGAAAGGAGATGGCGTCGTATTACCTCTTCAGGGGGGAGGCGGCGAAACTACGTTAGGCCGACTTTTCTTCAGCAGTCACCGATTCGATGCGGCGACCGCTGCATTCCTTGAATGTGTGCAGGAGGTGGGTTGTCTCTGTAGTTGCGCTGGGCAGAATTATAGTCGGCGGGTCCTTGTCGGCTAGTGTCAGATGCCGCCTCTCTTTGAATAGGAGAACGTGACCTTGCGAAAGAGCAGATGGAACAGCGGATCATAGAATCCTACTTCACGCACTCCACGTTTGTCACGCGAGCGTGAGTCTTCAAGGAGATTCGAGATCCTTCTTGTAGGTGGATCCTCGTTTAACGGCAGGCCTGCGCAGGTTTCTCTCCCCCTTAGTGCAAGCATGACACAGTTTCCTTATGAGTCTGGCCTTTCTGTTGCCCCGTGTGTTTGCGACGTTATGCGTGGAAGCGCTTCAGAGGAATGTGATGTACACTGGTCTCGCGTAGGCGAAGAGTTAATCGTAAGACGTCGCGCGCCAGTGGCGCTTCAGAACGTGTATGTCTTTCTGTGCGGACCCGAGTCCGACCTCCACATACGTACATACATGCATGCATACATGCATACGCTTATGCTTGTGGAGAAGACGGTAGTGAAGTCACGACGTGGCCGGTAGAAGCACTATACTATCAGTGAGCTGCTGGGACATGCTGGAGCGCGTGTGTACGTTTGTTGCGTTGTTGCTGCATGTGCTGCGAATTCAACCGCAGTTCTTCGAAGCCCTGACTCATTTCGCTCGACAACCGTGGCCGCCGTACAGCACTTCAACCGTACAGCCGCTTCATCCGCCGGAACTGCCGTTCCTTATTGAGGGTACGTCGTCCTTTTTTGAAAACGGTCCACGACGGATAAATCACCTCGCAGCGGACGGCAGCCACAGCAAGAAAACTGCGGTGAGGTACTACCATGTGTCGCGGGGCCCAGTGAAAAAGAGGCAGTCAGTCAAGCCGTAGGAGTGTCAGTGAGTGATGCATGCGGCGTGCCTGCTAGTGTGCAGGTGTACGCGACGATGCCGCTCACGCTCGTCCAGAGGGCTCTGCAGCATACGGCGGGGGCACGCGGGAAGAAGGAACACTGTACGACTACGCTTTTTGAACCTTTTTATGCTAGACCGGTATTACTGTGAGCGTGGTACGAGCGTAAAGTTGAAACACAGACTCATAAAACCCTAGACGTATTCCGAGAAATCTTACACTGATACATTCCCCAGTTGGTCAGAAAAGGTTCAGCATGCAGCATCAGCGAAGGCGACCCCAGTAACAGGGTGCTGCCTGCTGATTCAAGTGGTGGAATATATGACACGCACGTGTTCACACAGAAAACATTCGTACTTTCGTTTGTGCACACCCAGCTTGCTGTGTCGTGCTCTGCTGCACAGGGAGATGACTGACACCAATTTTAAGACGGTTTTATGACCCTCTCGGTTGCAGGATCACCTACGTAGATTTGCACCTGTATACAGTGCGCGTACAAGTGGACACGTCCAGTAATGTCCCTTCTTCTGAATATGTTTGGTACCTTCTGAGGCCTCCACGACCTACTATGCTGTAAGCGGGACCTCCAAATGGTGTTTAGGCGCATGTCAGTCTCCGTATACACGTGCCGTTTTTTGCATGCTCGTTGCCTGCGTGCGTACTTATTAAATGTTGTATACCCCAGTACCTGTTGTTCCACAGGTGAATACCTACGCTTGTGCACGTGTAGCTGTTCAGTTAAAGGATCGTGGGAATAGAACGGATGCGTAGATCGATCATTGTGCGGCCGATGGCGGTCTATGACATGGTGCAGGAGTATCCCGCCTGAGGCGCACATTCTACGTGCGCTGAGGTCCTCGTATGTTCACACAGTCGAACGCGTCTCTGTTAAAGCAGAGGCAAACAGTATGAGTACACGTCCTTAAGGTGAAGCGCTCGCTGTGGCTGCGGAGCTGGATAAGTTATCCAAAGCGACCGGGGGACACACCTCGTTCGAAACTGTTGTACTCCTTAGGACCACGTTCTAATTTCGCCCTCGCTTGTGAATTGTGTGCGCAGGCGACCGCATAGGCGGACTGTCCATCCGAATGCAGTGCAGTCAAGATGAACTTTGGACTAAGGCTGTCAAGTATCTTTTGATTGATATGAAGTGGCTACTGGCTTACACTGAAAGTGCGTCCAGCTCAGTGCGGATCTTGTCTCCTTCCGTGCATCTCTGAACAACCGTGTTTCCTTTATAACTTTTGAAACTTAGGTATACGTTCGACACCAAATCTATACATCGTGCCGTCGGCAATAACCTTCTTCCCGCGGAGAGGGTACTGTAGCAACGGTTCCGCTCCCCTCGTCTTCGTGTCTCGGCCGGGTGCTTGTATTTCACTGATGGGGCGACTCGTGTGTTATTCTTGCTGCACCATTCCACGTCCTCGCCGCTCTGCACTCCGCGATCGTAACGCACACGTGTGCTTTTTCTTGCAATACGTGAGCTGGTCTATACCTCTCTTACACCTGTTCTTGCTGTGCTTTTTTCTCCTTGGTGTAGAGAAAATCTTTTTAGGGAAAGACACGGTTTAGCTGATGGTTCTTGGCTTGACATTTGAGGCTTGACATCGATATGGTCCTTAAGATGGAAAGGCGTGCCGTAGTTAATATTTGAACATTATGAGGCGTTGCTTTGTCAGTGTAGTGCAGCCACCTGATGCCTTCGACATTGCGAGAGGCTTTAGTCGGTGATGTTCATGAGCACTGCATGCAGAGGCGTCTCGGCGTGGCAGCTTCTACTGCTGCGCTTATCGTGGTGCGGCTGAGTGGCGCGCGTGCCCCGCTTTTCTGCTGTATCGCCGTTGTAGGTGCCGCACTCAGCTGCAATGCTAATACAATCCGTTGTGTTTGTGGTGTGCAAACTGTGTGCCAGAGGTGTGTGCACCCTCTCCTAATGCAGGCGCATACTGCTGAGGAAGCATTGTATCCGTGGACTGCACGACGACAGCGACAACTTTTTTGAAACAGCTTGCAGCTGAGCACAAGAGTGAGATATTGTGAAACGATTCTGGGTGTGCAGCGGTTTACACAGTGACTGTCCAATTGCGTGCTGGTACCTTAAAGCAGTGCCCGGTAGGAAGCGAACGCCTGTGCCCTATCTCGTGGATACCTCGCCTTTGTTTTCAGTGGTAGGACGCATCCTGTGCAAGCTTCGTACTGCAAACCTCGTCGTGAACACGGGTGAGTAACTGTCTGAAACAGTTAATCAGAGCTACGGCTACAGCGTGAGCTTGAATAGGTAACCACTTGCCTTCATTCTTGCCGACCTGATTATGTATTCAGGATTCCTCAGACAGGAGTACGTATTGTGAAACGTGTGGAGGACGACTTGTTCACTCGTCACATAATACCAGATGTGATCTTTCATTCGGCTTAGCCCTCACCGTTGTCCAGAATAAAGTGAGCACATGGCAGACGACGACTGGGCAACAAGTGCAGTAACGGCGGCTACGGGATCCGTTATGAACTTTGAGTGTCACCACCTGTACTCTGTACGCGTAGAACGGAGTCAATCTGTGAGCCGAGGGGGTTTTAGTACTATGCAGGTGCTGTTTGGATTAGCCATGCAGCGCGCTTCATCTTTGCGAGCCGTGCTGTGCTCCTGTGTAGAAGAATCGCTTCTTAGTAAGTGCTTTCACCTCGCCGGACGACTTTTTTGATATGAACCCGCGTCACCGCAATGTTGCGCACGCACGGGCGCGGTATGTGTTTGAGTGTATACGAACAACCGTGGACGGATGTACATGCTTGACTGACGGACTTCTTGGACGTGCGGTGTGCAGCGTTTCGGTGGTGCTTTGAATGCAGTACATACGTTAAAAGCAATGGCGTGGACGGTGCTCGTGTCAGGCAGCTGCAGCAGACGCGTAGGCTGTTTTACTGCAGCGTAGTACGTTTACTAGAGAACACATCTCAGTGCCCGTTTCTACACATTACAGGCTCGCGCTGTCGGACTTTTGTGCACAAAAGTCCCGGGAAGATGCGTTCCGGAATAGACGCAAGATGCTGACTAGTGGCACGCATGTAGCTCTACACCTGCGTATCACGTTCAATGACAGTGAAGACTGAACAAATACACCTGGAAGGGGCGTTGTTGAGCGTTGTCTGTTCACTGTAAGTAAGCACACCACGGAATGTTACCAAAATCTCTGTATATGTGTCTCTGATATATGTGTGTGGTCCTTTTACTTCGTATCGTACTATTACGCAAAATCGGGCGGTCAGGTGCTCATCTAAGCGGTTATTGGAGGACCGTCTAGAGCCGGAATTTGTGTGTATTTGAGGCGCTGACAGCCAGCTTTCCACGGTGCCAAATGGATGATGTCGAGATGCGAAGTGTGAGTCGCAAACATCCATGTCGAGTTGTTGCTTCCCTGAACTTTTAAATGGTGTTGTTCGTATTTTTGCGAAGATTCGTACTACAAAAACTGTAGAAAAATCAATGTGCATCATGCTGCACCGGTTTTTTCCGCCGCCTTAGTACAGTCCGATGTTGAGCAGGTACCGTACGCTTAGCTTAGAGACACACAGGCGTTGCGCCCCACGAATTCACATGGTCGAGGCGTCTAGTACGTAATAGCGTGCTTTTGTATGTACACGTACACGCTCAAAAATATATATGTGTATGTATACGTCTACACGTGCACACGCACACGTAGACGTATTCCCGTTTCTGGATACACGTTCGGAAGAAACAAGTGGAATTCTAGTTGTCACACAGGAGGGATTATCACCCCTCACCTCCGTGATGAAAAAGACGAACTACTTTTCTCGACTGGCAGCCGATTATGCTTGCACGCCTTTGGAATGCCATCCTTAGAAAAGGAGGCGTCTGCAAGTATAGTGGTGAATTTGTGCAGTACCAAGATGTGCCAGTAGATACCGTTTGAATGTGCCGATTTGGAGGCCGCAACCCTGACACACCATATGTTCTTCCACAAATCCCCTCCACCTTCCTTTACGACTAGGCAACCTCCGGCCAAGAAATAGGAGATGCAGCGCCTGCCCTTTACCTGCCAAACAGTGTGGGTTTCCACTGAAAGAGGACGTGTCTCAACGAGATGATACACGCAGACATCAGGGCACAATATTTCCCTGAGCTAGACGTGAGGGTTGCTCGAACAGCCGTTCGCATCAAAAAACAGAGGCTGCCGGGATAGACGTAGAGAATGAATTATGTACAGGCCACAGCAAGGACTCATATCCGCAGCCGGCGGGGATGGAGACCTACGCATTGTTGTGAAGTGCCTGCACCTTTCCTTAGCAACACCCCCTCAGCATCCTCAGCTGCAATCATCGTGTGACTGGTAACGGCTACTGTTCTGTCACGTCACGCAATCTTGTACTGTCTTCTGTGCAATCTTCTGAGCACTTCCGTGGCATACTGAGTAGCCTTGCAGCTTTTCTGAAATATGTGTGAAGCCAGCGCTGAATAATATATTCCGTACTAACCAATCAGATGATGCATGTGCGTGCTCCAGGTATCAGAGTCCTTCGATTTGATTTGTGGTTACCTTGCTGAGAAATAACATTGAAGAGAGAATCTGGATGCCGCAGACACTAGAGTTATGCAACACGTGAAGCAATTAGGGACACGTTGACACGAGGACGGCTTAGAGAGATGTCGGTTGGCGCGTTGCCGGAACTACTCAAACTGGAAGCAGAGACGCACCACGTCGCTGCGCAAACCAGCAGTGCTTCTTCAGAACAGTTTTTTATGTCCAGGCAAAATGTCAGAATGGATCAAAGGCCTGGAGGGCGCTAACGGAAGTCAACTCTAGCAGTTGAAGAAACAGGGAAGCGAACCTATTTGTCACGCGTAAGTCGTTCGGCTTCTGCATAGCGCCTGGCATCAAATATTGTCAAGGTGGTCAAAAACGGCGACGCTGCTGTAAAACACGATTCAGATTCTCTCGAAAAGCGACGTTGGACTTATCCAGATAGAGACTAAACAGAGATTTTCGGTAATAGCCACGCAACGACATCCACGCCTGTACCAGTCTAGTGCGTCCTGATGGATTGTGAAGTCGGCGCCTGCTAAAGCGCTAGCTCTGCATTGACTGGACAAGAAAAATTCGTGCTGGCAGAGTCACGGAACTCTTCTTGCCTTTCCAGACGGAGATCTTGCTATTCACGCGACGCGTCAATTGGTAAGAGAAGTTTGCGCAGAGGCTGTACTCTCGCCCCTTCCGCGCCCTAACTAGCACACCGACGAAAGCTCCCTCTACTTATGGGATTGCCGTTCTTCTGCCCCTATTGTCGAGGGCCTCCTACAAGTGCCTCTCGTCCGTCGCCACTGTGTCTGGAGACGCATCGCCGTCCTATTTCGACTTGCTGCGCCCTCCTTTGACTTATTTCTGTATGTTGCATTCTTTGGCTTTGCTGTTTGTGCCTCCAAGCGACATATGCTTCTATGTCACATGAATGGTGTTAGCTTGTACTCATTTGGTTTGTCAGCGTTTTCGTGCTCGCATATCCGATTTATTTATCTTCGGTCCACTTCCCAGTCTAGGAGATGCATCATGTCCACGTAGTTAGGTATATGTTTACAAGTGAAGAGCGGAGTTCGCGTGTGCCGAAGACCTGTGAGGGAACTCATGAAAAGATGGGAAACAAACAGGTTCTTCAAAATTCATACAACTGTTGTGTGCACTGCTGCCTCCGCGTTGGCGTCTCACATGTGCTGTAGGCTCATGGGGCTGCAGAAGCGCGCATTGAGTCACCCTCCGCACGGTTCTGTAGCTAACACCATGATCGAAGTGTCACAGTAGTCGTCCTCTCCTACGTGTAGGCATTTGGACAGAGCCCACGTCAGTAAAGTGTTCCCTCTTCGGTGGTGACTCCCGTTCATGTGAATGCTCTTCGAAGTAACGTCTGTCCAATGAAAACTAAGACATCACAACATTGTGATTCCTTCACGGAACGAGAAGCCAAAAAGTTGCCGCCTTTTTCGTCGCATGGCTGTTCTCGGTTGAAGGAGAGCCATCGCGTTCAGCGCTTATGCATATATCACTATACAAACTCCGTTGAAAGTGGTATAAACTGCTTTTAGACCCGAAAATAAGCATGCACCTCTGCAGAAAAAGCGCTCGGAAGTCGTGGGTGTATTGACGTGAAAGGGTCCAAGCGGCGGAGACATTTTTGGGCTTGCAACACATATACCATACGCAAACGCGTCTAACGTCTGCGTTGAAGTGTACACGCGGCACTAAATGCTCGTACTTATATGCCAGCGAAAGGCAGCTGATATCGAGGAAAAGGATTGCAAGTCTTCACTGAATCGCGAGCTATATGTCCTCTCACAGACATGTCAGCCGCTGCCGCTCTGCGCGCAAGCGAGAATGCACAGGAAGTGGACAGTTTGTACCAACAGACGCCGCAAGCCTAAAAAGCAACAACTTACACGCTCTGGTAGAACGATGTTTGCCACGTCCGCAGAGCACTTTGACAATTATCAAAGTCGAAGTCACCTTGTAGACGTCGTTGGAATGGTGCCACCTCACCGGCCACTTGAACGTCTTGCGTACACGGACACTGCGAGAGTGTTTCCCTCCCCGGTATGATATAACAGAAAAATTGTCCACTGTACACTTCAGTCCCCGGGCACCAGGAGGAAGATTCTTTCCGGCGCGAGATCTTGCATTTTCTTATATGTAAACACTTTGTCCGCTGTTGTCTGTAAAAAGAGGGTCAAACGAGGAGTTCGCAGAACTCCACCTGCGTATGTCGCGTCAGCGTTTCTTAAAAGACCAGAGCGTAGATGCGAACGACTGAACGAAGTGGATACATGGTATTACTCAAAACTGACATACCCATAGTATATGCAATGTCGCCCTCTTTCTTAGTCAAAGTGACAGAGGCAAAAGCAGTAGACGAAGCTCAGCTGCTAGGAGACACGGGCGATCGTCTCTGTAACGATGTTGGTAGTCGTACTGTTGATCCAGCAACCTTGCCTCGAGACGACAAGCACGAGAGAGCACAAACGAAGCAACTCATCTAGCCGAACATCTGCGCGTCTGTTGGTCAGCGGACAAAATGAAGGGTGCCGTGAAGTACAGAGTGATACGTGCTTATATTGTTAGCTCCTTTGGCTGGCACTGGTAATTGCGCGCATTGTCCTCTGCCGACGTGGTTTAAGGGCAAAACCGCTTTGCTAGTTGCACACCGGCACAAGGATTCTGACGAGAATGATCGACTATGTTCACGGAGTCGCCTACGCTACTCAGACATCGCTACAAGGCCGTTGGCGAGAATGGTGGACGGCGATGACGAAGCCCTTTCGACCCGATGCTACTGGGGGTGCTCAGACACCACTGCAAGATCCTTGGCGAGATTGGTCGATTGCAGACGTAGGACTCTAATCTACTAGATCCTATCCAGAGCCCGCGCACAGCTTTCTACAAAAGATGACAATAGCAGCAGAGGACGTGTATGGGACCAGGTATCGACCCGGCAACACGTGCACACAATCAACGCGAGAAGCCTACGACGCCGCATACATACTTACACGCATAGATGTAGCCGCACAGCAGACACATGTATACGTCGCTCATGAGAGAATTAGGGACACACCTGAGCCGTTTGTGCCTCATTTTGCTGTCGTCAACTCTCAGGCGTTTGGCTCTCTTGTTGGGCTGCGTCGGCTGAGCACCCGTCCGCAATGTCTCCGGGCATGATTATGGAGACTGCCAGAAATGTGCGGTGTAGTCACACGTCAGAGTGAAAAGTAGGGAATACATCGTGGCTGATAGTGACTTATGTATCAGTCAGACGCACGAGGGCTTGAAGCGGAAATAGTGTGTCTCTAATCCACGCAGGGGGCGCAAGATAAATCTTGCAGCCAACTCGTCACTATCTGTTAGGAATGTTCACGCGTAGCCTACAGCGAGAGTGTAGTCTTCCTCCTGCCAACTTTCACCAGAACAGAGCAATTGTAGGTGGCACAGTAGTGAAGGAATTCGAACCTGCGTTAGCACCGCTGAATAAACCGACTGGTCGCCGCCTCTATATGAATGCTCGAACCCCACGCAGACACTGGCTCCACTGTAATGCAAAGATTGGATGCACGTTTGGTGGAGAGGGAAGCAAAAAGCCTTCCAGCTTGAATGTCCTCTGCTGATGCCTGGGCGACCGTATTCGTAGCAGCCCTTTAGTCGTATGCTGCCCAAAAGAGCGTCAGTGTGGCCATCCTCCGTACACGTTTTTCAACCTGCTGTCACGCGGAACTTGTATTCAGTCCGCGTTGAAGTGAGGTAGGTTCTGTCAGCTTTGGCAATGGATTCTGATTCGTTCACCAAAGTCCTTCGCTTCTGTCGTGCTGGGTGCATCACATCGGTGGGAAGAAAGTGCTGATACATAGCAGTTCTCTGGTGAGGGCCCAACGTACAACTGTTGAGGTTGGCGGAAGTTAGAAAGACTAAACTGCCCCCTATCATGATCTTGACGCACCCCTACGATGGCGTACGTCGTCACGCGCGTCAGTGTTGCGGTGTGCCACACTGGAAAAGCGGGAAAACTCATTTATTCCCATGGATCTGACGGCTGGACTTTCCTGAAAATTACGACGAGCCTCGCTTGCATTGTTTTGGCACATACCGCGCAGTGTCGCTAACGCTGCAGGAGACAGTCGTGCTGCTGCATGTGTACGGCTACACATGTCGAAACTACGCACTTTCGTATTTCCTCCTTTCTGGGTTGCTACCCCACTCCGACCGTCAAAAACAGCTGCTCGCCCGTGTTTTACGGTGCGTCCTTGTTCCAAATTCTGAATGCACTTGTTTGCCTTGATAGGGAGTTTCCGTAAAGAATGTGAATGGAAGTGAACATGTACAGCAGATATGGTACCCCCATATCAGTTTCGGCCCCAGCTCACCTTCATCTCAACAGAAGCCGTGTAACGCACGGAAGCAGTGCAACCGACGTGGACGATTACGTGCCTGGAGACATGTGTGCGGCATTTCCCCGTTTAGCTCTATGCCCGTGTCTGCCCTACTCGTTCCTCGTACGTGCAAGACGAGACGCCGAGTCAACTGGCATACGTTCGACGTCGTTTCTTCTCTATTACATCAGAGTAGAGATCGCAGTGTCCCCCATTGCCACCAGCCACTATCCTCTTTAACCCTTGTGGCCTCTACCACGAGACACACGGAAACACTCTGGAGACAATACAGCAGGAATGTCTCCTTCCGTACGCGAGCTCTCAAGATACTGACGCACCCCACATGAGAATGGAAGCAGCCTACTACCACACCTCATACAAAATACGTAGTCAAGACGTAATATGTAATAGTGCGGCCCTGTTCGATACGTAGACACGGCTTGTCGACGAGCGAGACGCATAAAAATCAATCAATGAACATCCCGCATCACACACAAAGTCCCAGGTCAACCACCAACATAATCTCTGGTCGTCGCTCCTCTTGTGTCGGTTTCGCCACTGGCCCCCGATGAAGAATATTCTGGTAGTTCGCGAATACGGCGGTAATTCGCAAAGATTGCACTCATGAGTTTGAGATCTAGGATGGACGGGGACCATGCTGGATGCGCGTGGAACAGCCCTTCCCTTTCCAGGATCTTCCTCACCACTGTTTTGCTGACTATTGCGGGCCCTCCGGCAGTCGTGGGAATGTATAGCTCGTCGGTCTTCCACTTGCACGGTGCAGCAGTCCTTCTCCGCGATGCTGGAGCTTTTATCACTGGATTCAATACCATCGCAGGGTATGCTTTGTCGGAGCTACGGGCGGATTCTGCCAGAATCAAAAAACACGCACTGCATGCGGGGTGGACGGAGACGCATACATGGATGGACTGACTGCCAAAACAAGCTGTATGCCTGACAGCATCGTATCATCGAAGACGAGTTGATTTCGTCGAATTGGTACTGGCACACTAATGTCCGCTACCATCCTACTCTTACCGCACTACAGTGGACAGTAACAAAAGCCGTCATCAGAAGTGAGAACACGTAGAGCTTAGTAGCTCGCTCACCTGCTGGTGCATTAGTCACTTGAAAAATTGCCAGAATCCCCCACGCAAGAAGATGAATGTAATTCACCATGGCGACGTGAATCCTGACAAGTCGGTCCGCGGTCACTGCGTAAGTCCGCTTCATGCATTTGAGCCGCACCTTGAACGATGCTACCCTTCGACCTAGAACTTCTGACGCATTCCTGCGCTGTAAGCTCCACCCGCTTTCCAAGCGAATATCAACCGATATCACGGAATCAATTTTACAACGTGGCGGAGACCCACGGAGGCAAGAACTTTCTCCAAGTGCAGGGTTTTTGAGACGTAGTGTATGTCTTGTCCAGTCATCTCAAGTACACGTCTGTTACTCCCACTGCGTCCATTGAGACGCGGTGTCGGACACTTGTGCACCCAGTCAGAAGTGGCATACAGTTTTACCCTCGAATCGACGATAAGTGAGGTGCGGATAATTATGCTCAGAAGCTTCACGTGAAGCTCTTCCGACATCTGGCTCGCGACGCTTTCCCTGGTTTAGAACACTGTACCCATGCATGCGTGCGAGGGGCAGGGCTTGGACGCCTGTGGAGTCTACCGCCGTCTAGTGCAGCGTGTCTGCACTCCACGCCAACGCACGGGCACTCACAGCTGACACCTCAGCGTGACAAAAGAAGCCGCACAAACGACAACCGAACGAAGCGAACACTACCGGTACCACGACACAGCTGAATGACTCTCACATCCACATGTGCTTACGCGTACTTACCGTGGCACCGTCCTCCGTGTAGGACCCCTGCAAGAAGGTCGTGAACGAAGGTGAAATCGTGTTTAGCAGTGGTATCGGTATGAGATTTACGTGCAGATTGTGGCGGAAAGCAGGAGCACGCTACTTTTGCAAGTGCTCAACAGACAACTACTACAGCGGAATAAAAACAGCGAGCGGGCTACAAGCATTCCATGCAAAACACACGTCACACAGTTTTTTACCACACCGGGTACGCACATAGACGAGTGGTACCAAGAGGTGCTGTAGCCAAGCACCAAGAATAATTTACAGCGGTTTGTGGGACTCTGAAACATCTGGGTAAGCATACGAAGTTACAGTGTACTACTAAATTTCCAAGTCTCAGACCTGAAAGCACCCGTTCCATTTTATCAGGGATCCGCGAGTTGCTTAAATGGCCCTCAGCAGTGTGCAACTGGTGGTCTTCATTTATGGCACAACGACGGAAATTCGAACTGAGCTCTTGTCGTGAAGGATCACCTGCCCTGCAGAATTAAAAAGACACCGCTGTAGTGTCATCCCAGCACAGAGGTGGGATGGCGGGCGCCCATGCTGTCTCCTGGCTTGTCGGTAGGAATCTCCCGTTTCTGCGAGAACACCTTACGGCTTCTATCTCGCACAATACACACTAACGTACATTTGGCATTTCTCCTCTGTTCATCGCTATTTGCAACGTAGACAGTGCTTGTAGACTATAGTTGCACCGCCATTGCACCGCATCCTTCCAATTTCTGACGGTGATACACACACGTATTCAGGCATATACCCAGGTATCTACCACTACGAAAACCGCAATGTACCCCGCAAACACACTTACTCATTTTATACTAGAGTCGCATGTCATACAATTTTATACGGTTGTGGAGCGACGCGCCCGCGCAAATGCGTTGAGCAGTGATAGTGCCCACTCGCGCCCACCGGGTAACTCTGACAGAAACGTTCATGATAATTTATCCGTCCCAACCGCTCCTCCACTCAGTTGACTCCGTAATACATGCCTGCATGCCTGTGGCCGCCAAAGCGGAAATAATTGCTGTGCCCCTTTTAAGTACCAGCCCCCCCCACCTCGGGTAGCCTTGCAGTCGTCAAGAAATCAGCACGCAGGCAGATGAGGGCCCTGTAGAGTGCTTCCGCGTGACAAATGTCGCGAAGCCATCTGCGAACTACATCTGCCGTTTGGAGTCATGCAACAAAAACTTCTTCACAGCCTACACATTCTTCTGGTTCAGCTGCTGTAGCTGGAGCCCCCGTTACTCGGTACCTTTTGCACACCAAACGACATCGCCCTACAACTCAAACGCTACTTACCTGTGAGGGGGCACATCAAGATTCTCTTTGTGGGAGCCGAATTAGCACGCCCGTCCCCTTGAACTCTATCACACGGCGACCAGGGAAGACATATATTCATACTATCCCAAGGCATTCAGTGCGAATTTACCGACTCTGTCCAGTGCTTTCTCCCTTTCTATGGCCGCGTGTTTCGGACTTATCTGAGTGGCAACGGCAGGGACTCCACATTCGCAACAGAGAAGACACTTCGTGTGACTAGATATCTGACTGGTGGTGGTGGAAACTCCGAGATGCTTCCAGCCTCGACGGTATACCATGCTGTCGACGCGCCTGGGAGCAGCGCCTCAAACTCTTCCACATGTAGTTTCCAGTGTACTCTCAGCAGTTTCTCGGGACCGCGCGGTCTCTCAAGGGTTTCCTTGCCTCGTTTCAAACATCCAATTCACTGCGTACAAGCGAGGGGATCTCTACAAGTCCTCTGCCAAAGGCATCCGACGTTAGCTTGAGCGTCACCGCACCTGACAAGTTGTTTACTTTTCAGGTGGGTCACTGGTGCCGCTGTAGTATTACCACGTTTCCAGTCGCATACTCAAAACCGCAAGCGAGTGCTGCAGAACGTCAGAGCTAACGACGCCACGGCCTGTGAAGCGTGGAGACCCGACATTGTGACTTAAGATGATTGAACGTGGCAAAGCTAATGCTACTGCGTCACTATTCCCCGCCTTCGATACTGCGTTGACCTTGGCACGCAAACGAGAACGAGCGCCTTACTCCGGCGGTGAATGCCTGCGGATACGAGTAGCAACGGGGCACACTCTGAAGCACTACATCACGATGGGAGGACTCTCTTTAACATTGTACCTCAAACGCGTAACAGCGTCGTCCAGGGTTTTGAGTGTCGTTTGTACTTCAGACGGCGTTGAACGACTTTTCTGTCCTCTATATTCATAGTGCGATGGGCCTTACCCAGGGCGGCCACACTGTCCCGACACATTCACCAGAGTGCCGGCGTGTCTCGACAGCGCCTGTATTATCTTCCGTCAATACAACAAGCTCCGCGCCCCACGGGACAGCCAACTAATTGACTGAGTCAGTCCTGTGCGACCTGGAGCAGCCAACTAACCTCTTGAGTCAGTCACCAAGTGGTTAGTCAGCTAACTGGTTGAGTCAGCTAATTGGTTTTGAGTCAGCTGATGTTGATTTCGCTGTGGTGCGCGCCGCCACAGATTGTAATCTTCTTCACCCAGTTCGCCCGCCCCATTCTCACCCCGTTCCCTCAAGGGACCTGCTTCTACGCTCTGGAATTCGCAGACCTGGCGACGTTACCTAGAAGCGTGTGTCACGATTTTCAGAACCACCACACGCATAACTCCAAGAGATGCGTACCGGTAACAGCACATTGAGTTGACTGTGTTTTTACACGGATTTGGCCACTTGGGAGCAGGGCTCGTCAATTCTTGTTGAATGCGCCAAGCAGTCATGCTTTCTCCATAACGTCGATGACTTTCAAAGCACGCAGAAGCGGCAGTGTGCCCCCTGACCACAGGGGCCCCCTGACCACACTATGAAAAAAGGAGGAGCACGTAGATTTTGTCGCGCGGGTGAAACTAAGACGTTTTAATGGCCGTAAGGGACACTTCATTCGGTTCAGGGCAGCTTCGACCTCACATGGTGGCATGGATGTCGAACCTGGTTTGGCAGAATCGGTTCGCTGTAAGCTAGTTTCGTGGCTGTTTGGGAGTGCCTTTTCCTAGTCACTGGCTGTGTCTTCAAAATGCAGTTGTGTCTTTGCCAGCCTGTACTACGGCAAAAGAACGGCTCTTCCGCCAAGTGCTCCAAGCCGCAGAACGCTCAATCCTTCCAGCATGCGGAGTGACTGGACGCGATTCGTTCGCGTTTCGTAGTAGCCGGAGAGTACCTTCGTGTAATCACTGGCGGTTTCTTCAACATGTGGATGTGCTTGAGCTATTTTGTTTCAAGGCAAAGGCACCGTTCTTCCGCCAAGGGCTCCATTCGGTAGAACGTTCAACCGTTGCGGCCATGTCGAGTGATTGGAGTTCTTTTTATGACTGCAAATCTTGCCTGTCGTACCCCTATTCCCTGTCACTATAAATGCTCGTCGACGCCATTTGCCCCTTTGGACTGCAGTTTGTGGAAACCTCGTCCATTTGTGGACACGTGGTTCTAATCTCCGGTTTCCAAAGAGCTGCACTCTGGCAATACGAGGGGGCACTCAGTCGCAGTTTTTCCGGTGCAGGCGGTGCACACACCACCTCGAGTTGTCGCAATTCAAGCAGCAGCAGGCTACAACGGAGCACGCTGTCTTGGGCGCTTACAGGCGGTTGACTGCAGAGGACGCGCCGTCATCAACGTCCGAGAAAGAGACCCACTCTTGCGTAGCAAAAATTGTCGACAGTGGCCAAGGCAGTGCGCAGTGACTGGGGGAAAAACGAGCGTTTCTTGCGATAAGGAATTGGCAGTGCAGAGCACTGCTACTTTCGTCAGTAGGTGCGTGTGCAGCGGATGATGATGTAGAGCACGCATGAACACAAAGTCGCATCACTGGTTACACCGTCATTAAACCGACTTGCAACATCTTTGAACGCATTTATACAACCGGTTGCGAATGGATGCACGACGCACCCCAGCACTCCCGTTTCCTAGCAAGAGTCTTCGGGTGCTGCACCCGTGCGCATCCAGCAACTCCTCGACACAACGCGAGCCGGTATACATAGTACGGAGGCGTGCAACACCTGTGAAGTCTTCACGTGGTGCGCTCTCTCCAGCAGTGAACCTCGACCGCATTTCAAATCCCAAAATGCACTTTTGCCCGTGCCGCTTCGTGCTCGTGCCGCTTCGTGTCCTTGAGATGATCTGCCTCATACGGGGTTGCGGATGAAGCCAACCTCACAAGGACAGTCGACCGCAGCTCGGATCCTGAACCCGCTTTCTCCTGTGCAGCCTCGAATCTTACACAAATGTTAATCGGAGACGGGCTAGGCATCAAGGCCGTTTTTATGCAGTGACCAGCAGCAACTTAGATCTCACGTAGCAGGTTGTCCCACGCCGCCCCATATTTTTCCGAAAAATTACCGAAGTGGTGCTGCAGTGCGGATGTAGTATGCGACTGTAACCCTGTTTCACGCACTCCAGCATCTCCGGTACACAACCGATGGTGGGCGGAATCAACAGGGATGCGACTCCGCCGACGGCAGCACCATGTCGAGCCCAGGGGCTTTCGTTCCGCAAACTCTGCGCTTCGCACACGTCAGCCACACACAGGTAGTACCGAGCTGGACCGCCGTTACACACCTGTGACAGCGAACACATTCAGGCAACGCGTGATCAAAGGGACATCGTCATTTTGTTTCACGCCCTGGGACAGAACTGACACCAACGGCGACACCATTTGTAGTGCTTCAACGGATGTGTACCATCCCCTTCTATGCTATCCAATGTCAATTTACCAGTGAGCCCGAACAAACAGAATACGCAGGTGTGTGCAGCCACGGTAGCAGATTCGATATGGCTATTCCTGTTCGATGCGAGCACCGCGCAGGTACTCCAGCATACGGCAGCGACTGGGGCATTCGAGTGGCCCGTATGAGGAAAGAGGCACTTCACATTTGAGCACAGAGGAAGCCGGCTTCTGTTGGTGAAGTCGACGCAGAAGCGAGACGTATTCTTCACTAAGGCGCAAACGTGAGGGGACAAACTGCAATGTTAAGGGGTCGTTACGTCACACGGGATCGGAAGCGGAAGCCGCCAACCGTGCCGCCCTACTAGCTGCAAACCGTCACGAACAGGTGTTCTGCCTGGAAAGCGAATGCCGAGGAGAGCCACATAGCCTGCCGAAGTGCGGAACATCTCGGCGGCTGTCCGTCAAATTTCAGGCGACGCACGAAGCTTACGGGGTGCGTCCGTAAACGCGTCAGCTACGCAGGGGACATCTACGGTTGCCATCTCAGATGATATAGAGTCCCAGCGATATTTTAAAAGGTGAAAAGGCACCGCCCGTGCACCCCCCACACTGTCACCAAAAAATGCGTCTGAAAAGCAATGTAACTTGTGGTGCGTATAAGAGAAGCCATGATGATGCCCAGTTAGTTAACAAGAGGGCTACCGGTGCCCGCACGGCTGCAGAGGAGGGCCCGTAGTTAGCCACCGGCACTACGGGTACGAGGTATCAGCAACACGTCGAGCAGCCGCACACAAAGTGGCTGCACGCACTGCAACTGTACAGTAGCAGCATTAGCTGCCGCACGACCCACGTCGTGAATACTGGGGTACGATCACCACTGCAGCACCACCAGAAGTTTGATACAACAGTAGCGCACACACGCACAGGCGGCTGACCCTGTAGCAGAGGTAGGAGCACTCGAAGAGCACCGGAACAGCAGCAGCAGCAGCACCACAGGTAGTTCGGCATAAACGAGCACCCGCAGGATGGTAACCCCAGCGCGAACAGAGAGCAGCCAGCTCTTGAGAGCCACAGCATGAACAGGGTAACAGCACATTTCACAGGAGGGGGTAGTGAGGGGAGGGTGACGTGTTCACGGTGCACGTAACCAACGGCCCAATGAAGCAGCCAGCAAGAAAAGAGCAGCAACGTCGTCAGTCTAACCCGCCCCCACGAGTGAAGAAGCTGGAGAGGTCGTGGTGCAGGTTTTATCTAGCTGCAGAAGCTGTGGCTACAGCACAGTCTCACTTGGCCGTGGTTGTTCTCCGGCAGTTAGCCCTGGAGGAGGCCCCTCAGTGCTTCGGGAGCGACGGAGCTGCATACAAGAAGTAGTCGACCCGGAGTCGTACGCAAAAAGAAATGCTTCAGTGGTTCGCTTTGTCCCTCCCAGCGTGCTGACATTCTGTATCAAGAAGGTGGCTGTGTAGCTCCTCACTTGCGCAAAACCTAAAGCGTGCGACACTGCAGCGCAGGGAAAGAAGAGCTGTTTCACACGTTCGTGGATCAGTACAGGCAAACGTGAAGATCTCTCCTCCACGTTCGGTGTGGGCATTTCAGTGGAGGCTGTTCTTCACGTGTCGCACAGACACAGGTAAGAATTTCCTTGTGGTAGTTTTTCCTCCCTTCTCCGTCATTTGCGCGACGCTGCCGGGGAGCTAGCTTCCGATGCGGGGCTGTTCGACAGCATTCGCCTTTTCATGCTCAAGGCCCAGTATCACGCGCGTCCCGTTTATTTTTTTTTGCTTATTCAGCGTCCTAGTATAAGGTATGTCGTAATAGTTTTTTTATGTTAACAGCGGGTGCGGTGCAAGCACGTGGTGTAACCGGTGGAGGTGCCTTCGCTCATGTTCACGGCGCTGCTGCGGGCACGCCAACGATCACTTTCTCGTGTTGACGTAGTTCGCGTTGCACTCCCGTCAACCGTACATCGGGGATCGTACTCTATGCGGTTGTGTCGCATCATTGCTTGTTGCTGACCGGGATGTCGTTCGGCCGGACTCAGGATATGAAGGGAAGAACAGGCAGACATACTGTGTGTGCGGTGGAACATAATAGCACTGCGTTCCTCTGTTGCACCGTATACGAACTGCTGTGCTGTGCAGCGCCTTCCAGAGAAAAAGGCATCTTGAAGAGCCGGTGTCTTCGCATCTGAATGCCTTGGTACTAGTAGAACAACGCAGAACAGGGAAGACCTCCTACTCCGAGCAAATACGTTCTCGTCTGGAGGGGTGATGCTTCAGAAGGCGAATGCGAGGTCCACCTTGCACAGGTTTGTGCCGTCCCCGCAAAATTCCAACACGGGAGGGCGCAGTCTCCCAATCAGGCGTACGTACACAGCGGGATTTGACAAGTTTACCACCTGCAGGACTCAGAAAACGTGCATCCAATACTAATGCCGGGAAGAACGGCGGAGCAAGACACCGCGTGTACGTGAAGGAGACAGAGAAGAGTTCCTTCCGACCGTCTGGCGCTCTGAATGCCAAGGACAGACGCGCACTCCTGAGCCACTGCTCTTGCGGGCCCTTTATCTTCGCATAGTTGGTGGCAGCAGCCAATATGGGGGACTATGGAGGGCCTGCAGGCGGCCAGGGCGAGGAAAGAGATGTGTACTGCGAGGAGGCGGAACAGTTTGCTGCTGCGGGAGTCCAGCAGCAGCAGCAGCGAGCTCCTGGTGGTGGCGGGCGGAGAGGAGGGAGACGCGGTGTAGCAGGAGGAGAGGGAGACAGCATCGTTGCCCCACACCCGGATTTTCCTACAGCCAAGACTCTTCTGATTGCGTTCCGCCGCTCACGAGCTTTCCTAGAACGCACTGCTAGGGAATTACTGGCCGGAGGGACCGAGTATATAATGCTGTCTGCTCTGGGTGATGCGATTCCCCTCGCCGTGCAAGTAGGGTATCGGGGCCATAGACAGGTCCACAACATTGCATATACAGGTGCTGCATAAGTAAACGATCCATACCAGTACCTCATTGAATATACAGAGAGAGGTCTTCCTGAAACGCAAGCTTCTGCAGATACGTGTACGCATCATTCATATGTACTTCCGCACGGACGCGCTGGCGGTAAGATCTCGGGTGACAGGGGAAGGATGTGTGTTCTTCGCTGGCGACGTGTGTGTACGTTGGTAGGGCCCATTTTATGGATCTTAGTAACGTCAGTGAGCTGTTTACAATACCAAAGTGTAGCGTATTCTACGCACTGTAGAGCACTGGGAGTCTAGAAATTAGTATGTCGGCCCGCTGCGTGCCGATTTCGTTCTGTAATCTGAAAAGTTAATACAAGCGGATGTTGTCTACAAGGACGAAGATATATATGCGTGCATTATATCGGTTCTAGAGCTCAGACGTCTATATGATATAAGAGCGTACCTCTATTCACGGTGATATCTACTTTCGTGGAGCCTGCCGTGGAAGAACTTGTGATGTAACGTGGACGGGAATTTACTGAGTCTCAGCTGCTGTAGCCTCGTGCGCTAAAGACTCAGACAGCTGAATAATGACAGCGGCAGTCGCACTACACCGCACGTAAGTCACGTCGGACATGCAAGCACCCCTGTACACAGTCCCGTGTCGTATGCCCTTGTATAGCCTGGGTACGGGGCAGGAGAAAAACGACACTGCAGCGTGGTCTTTCGCTCTGCTTGCTACGAGATCTCCTTGGTTACGTACGCGCAGGGGGAGCATCCTCACCTACGGTTGCAGGTTATCTCCCAGTGCGTCTGTACTCCCAATTTACTTTTGGGAACTGCTGCGGTATTTGCTTACCACGAATGTGTACACGCGTAGATAACTCTGTACGTGTAGCGAGTCCTGACAGTACTGCATGCGTCTTGATATACGTACATGTGTGTGTCTCTCAGTACGCACATATTTATCTGTTCCCTTCATCTCACTTGTAGTGGTGTTTCTGATGCACCTCAGTGTGAGCGTTGTGCACCAGAGCGGACGTGAGATGATGAGCCGGTGCTGCTTGTCGGAGCTGTTTTTCATCCTGCTGCTGTGCGTCCGCGCCGCTGCTTGGTGCGGGTCTTGCTACTCCGGATGCAGCTGCAACACGCCCTGCAAACAAAGAAGGCGGCCATTACGCTGCGCATAGAAACGGTGTTAGTGCAGGCACGCGGAAACACTAGTGCTCCGCAGGGTGCTGCACAGGGGGCCGCAGGACCTGGTGCATCTGTCGGCGGGGGAATTAGTCCTGGGCTCCGCATTGTTATGCAGCGCCACCCGGAATTCAAAGGCTCCCGCATTAGCCCAGGTGAGGACTAGCAAACAGCAGCAGTATCACCCGCTTGACTCCGGTGGAAGCAGCCGCAGCGTGCCTGTTTGCAACGGCAGTATCCCCGGTCGCAACGGTATTGACAGAGCAGCGCTACTGTCTATCACAGCAACAGCAAGAGCAGGAAAAAACTCCAGCAGGGGTAACAGTCGTTGCAGCGGCAGTGATGACGTGCATTAACGAAGCTGCTGCAGCTCTCTTTTTGCTCGCAGTAGCAACACTGCCCCTACCCTGGCGCCTACGAGCAGCGGTAGGCTTGTCAGAACCACAAGCAGCAGTGCACTCTCACAAAGCAGCAGCACGCAAACAGTCCTCCTCTTAATTGTGAGAAGGAACCGGCGTGCTTCGTGTGTGGGTGATGTTAAGGATGCGGTGTCCCTCCGTCTCCACTTCAGCAGCAGTGGCGTTCCGTCCTCCAGCTTAATACCAAGGACAGACTTCGCAGGACGCGGTTAGCACCTCCGAAGAGCAGTGGTCGACAGGTTCGCGTTTGATGCGATATGACGGAGTGTGGCTGTGTCTGTCACAGCCTGACGGTGGCCTCTCCTCCGTAGTCGTCTTTGGGTGCGCTGGTTGCTTTTTGTTGGCCCTGGTTCTGCTTGCCGCGAACACGCGATTCAAGCCGTACATATGTGTGTATAAGTGGATGTTTGTGGCAGACGGTGAGGTTTCATCCCGCTTCCTCTCTCGAGGCGTGGGTGTTGTGTAGGACGTATCTTACCGAGGGCGTACGTTCGAGTCGTACATTTAGTCGTGGTGAAAAGTATGCGCCGCTAACGTCTTTTAAGCGAGCGCAAACGTACAGCGCAGTAGCCAAGTCCTGCAGTCGCGCCCAGACGACTCTTCTCTTTTGTGTGTACTCTCGCTGGGGACGGGGTCGGTAGCCCTGTTCGCTTTAGCGGCGTCTCCAGTTTCGCAGCCGCCGCAGAGAGCTGCTGCTGCTGCAGCAACGTGTTCCTGGATAGGAGAGGGGGGGAAAAGAGCATTGCTTGGTGTTCTAATACAGCTGTGCAAAGTGAAGTAGTTTGCGCTCCGCAGCTCAGCTGCACTTTTGGAGACGTGTGGGCAAAGCTAGTTAACGTTGTGTCTGCGGGTGCTGGAACGTATAAAGTGTAGAAGTGATTATTATTGGGGTTTTCTGCAGCGTCCGGAGAGGGCGAGGGGGAGGAATGTCGCTCGTGGTGCCGTTCGTGCTGTTGCACCTGCGGCCGAGTATGAAGTGCGTTCTGCCAATACATGAGCAGCAGTGAACTCTCCATATGAGGTCGTGCCACACGAGTGTCAAGGGACGTAGAAAGCGGATCGTTCTGTTTGATGCATACGAGTATGCATGTTTGAGGGTGTGCGCAAGTCTCCTCATTCTTGGTCCAGGATACGTCGTTTTCATGGGGCAGCCGGAAGCAGGAGAGACGCCCGCGTACGAACCAGATCCGACGGAGTCTTGCGCCTGTGTAAACGCCGGTGAGGCGGCCGTCTGCCGACGCGTTTACAGACGTGCATCTTGCACCTGCCCGTACACAGCGTCAAGAGAGGTCTGAGGGGGGGCACATACGTGGGGTGGCACGTTGGTATGCCTAGGCATATATTCGTACACAGTAGGTGTATTAAGGTAACTAAGTGTAAACGAGTGGACACACGCGTACACATGCGTGTGTACGACGGACTGCTGTCAGTTTTGCTCCACAGTTGTGCGGGCACGCGCGTCAGGCATGTTGTACGTCCGTGTTCTCAGATACGTGCGTAACAGGGGAGTTGTAGATATAGTTGGGCACTGTATGCCCGGACACGTTGATGCAGAGTCCATGGCACGCATTCTTACGTCCGCACGTCTCACTGTGTTCCAGGCGTGTCTTCGTTTCATTCAAGGGCTGTTCGGGTAGCTGTGGGCTACCCGAAGCTACCCAGAGCCTCTCGTGGAGACGGGGATACATGCGTATGCGTAAGTAGTTAGGTATACAGAGAAGTGTGTGCCGGCGTCGAGGTCCACGCGCGCACACGTACGCACGCAGGTGTGTACGGTGTCCGCGTACGTTCATGCCGATTCTGGCTGCGTCTGCTCATTCGCTCGAGTTCGCTCATGCACACGGACTTCGTCCTGCACGCACTCGTGCAGAAATAGAGTCGTCGTATGCAAGTACGGGTATGCGGTCGTGGCCTACCGTCTTGGCGGCCCCAGTGGAGGTGCATCACACGCATTGTATTTACGACCACCGCACACACATACATGCAGCGATTGTACCTGCGTTGGTGCGGAACTGTAGATGTCCCTCTCAGTCTCTATGTATATGTATTCAAACTTCTTGACTAACGTCGCTCGCATACCTTCTGGCTGGTGGATGCGTCGCTGATCAACATCTGCTGGGTTTTCCGCCCCGACTGCCAGGAGTGGCGACCCATGTACGGATAGAAGACTTTGCAGGAGCCTCATAGTGCACGCGTTTCCGTTCGCCTACGCAGCTAATCTCGCCCTGCGCCCAAACACGCACTTACACTCACAACCTTACATCTGTGGTATCACAGGTACTGTCACTCCTGCGTGTCTGTTTAAAGTGCTGGGGGAAGTGCAGATGGTCGTACGGGTATGATATAAGTGCGAATTTAGACGCATTCACCCTTGGCATCTTACGTGCAGGAGCGCCGGATTTGTGTCTAGGGAGCGGACGTCCAGACGTGATGGCACTGCTGGAAAGCCAGGGTTTTCCTGTGGATGAACTTAAGGTCCTGCACACAGAATTGCTTGCTCGAGGTACGTCTGCCGTCTCTGTGCTGCAGTTGCGGTAACTACGCTTGCCCCTTCTATGGTTACCGTTGCCGTCGTTTCAAGCGCTAACACTGGTACTCCTGCTTCTGGTATGCTGGCTGCATCCGCTGCAGCTACTGCTCGTGCTGGCACAGCGAGGTAAACTGGAGCTCCTGCGTGACTGCTGCCGGGACTGTCCGTTTGCAGACGCTGCTCATCGTGGTGCTTAAATGGTAGTGCGAGCGCTGCCAGTTTTCTGCTGCTACTCTTGCTCGCGTGTAGCTTGATAGCAGACAGCACGTGCTAGACAGACAGCAGCAACCGCGAATGACGCGCCCGTTGCACCGCCGCGCTTGTGCGACGCCAGCCTCCGTGTCTGCGGTTGTGCCATTGTCTTGCAAGCGCGCCACACTGTTGTCGGTGGGAAGATCCCAGTCCCCGCTGGGCTTCACATCCGCGGGGCAGCATTCCTCTCTGCTAAAATGCGCACCGATCGTGTTTTGTTGAAAGAGACGCCTGACGCACGTATTCATATGCAGGCAGAGGACACAACAAGATACCGCTTGAGGATTTCTCTAGCTCCCTCGCTCGCTACACAGCTCGCTACACACATTCATGTATACGAACACATGTGGATGGACAGGTGTGTGTGAAAATATACATATGTATATATATATGTATATACGCGACGACATGTGGATGGACACGTGGGTGTGTGAGCGTACCGATACGGGTTACTGATGTACTGGACGCGACGAGGCCAGCATTTTTGTAGGTCAGGTCACTTCGACAGTATCGTGGAGCTTGTATCAGTGATCGCCCTTTGCCCATCGAGCACAAATGCGTGTAGGACTCGGACGTGCTCTTGACGCTTCTGGGGCGGAAGGGTGTATCCAGCTGGTCGTCGGACATACTGCTGTGCCGCGCGTGTTACGCAGCAGACAGCTGCAGGTGCACATGCGAGCATGTGATGCACGTACGCACCGCTGCCGCACAACCGCACGTATGTATAGAGAAATACGCACAAACATTCAAGTGTGATCCCACGTCGTTTACCGGGGAGAATACATGTAGGAGCACACGTAGATAAAAAAGGGTAGGTTTTAAAACAGACCGTTGTTGTGGCGCCGCAGGGCAGGTGTTGAAGCACGCGTGCCCTTGTCGGTGCGCAGAGATCTGTCTTCGAGTAGATGACGACATACATGATGTACTGGAACCAAGCTTGTCGTTGCGGAACCAGACCAGCGTTCCTGACCTGTCGTCTAAGCAATCCGTGGAGCCCACAGTCACATACAAAGCACCCGCAGGGACGGTCTGTGTGTGTCTGCAGCTCTGGAGGAAAGCGCGGATAAACTTGATGCAGATGTAAAGGCAACTGTTGTGAGCGACAGTCCTAACCTTGCTGGAGTGAGGGTGAGCCATGTACAATTTAGGTGTCAGCGGCTCCCCCACTGTCCCTCTTTCTTTTCTCGTGGCGTTGGGATGCTGAGCCACGACTTGCCTTCGGTTTTTTGACGCGTCAGCTGGTGTTGGATGCGAGCTGCACGCTTCGCAACTTTCTGGTTCTTTCGCCGCCCCTTCTTTTAGGCGCCCCCCGGCTGAGCAGCGTCTGAGCGAGCCGCCGCGTGTCGCGCGGTGTTACCAGGGAGCACGGCACCAGCAGCAGCAGGAGGCACAGCAATGGCAGCCAGAACAGCAGGAGCAAAACAGGCAGCGTACCTTCTCGGATTGTCCTCTGGCCCACGCCACCTCCCAGCGCCGTGCCTGCTGTAAACTGCGGACCGTCTTCTGCAGTTCATTTTGTCAGACTTTCACCTTGTCGCCGCTCTCCTCCCATCGGGCGAAGTTTCGAACATTCGGCTGTCTTCACTCCCCCTTACGAGCGGTCTGTAGCACACAGGAGAAGGAGCTAAGGGTCTAATTACTCACAGAGGTGGAATGATATGGCGCTGTGCTTTTGTGGAACAATTCTTCAAGTTGGATGTTGCTCTGCGTGTACGCGTTGTAAAGCAGACGTTGAAGGTTTATAGACGACCCTTTTGATTGCTACGCGTTGTCGTGAGAGAGGAGTGAGTATGTCTGGAGCGGGGAACTGTGTCAAGGCAACCTTGTCAAAGCGACCTCGCGCATATATTATGTTGACGTCCCAGCTCTGTAGACCCTACTGCTGGTGTATTGCGCTACCGCAGTTTCCGTTGCCAGTCGCCTCGTAGTCTTCTGCTGTCGGCTACGTTCTTGACGCTGCTTCTTCGTCCTGGTTGTGCGCGAAACTCTACGTCTCTCTTGCTGAGGTGCTGTCGTAGCATCTCATGGCCTCAGCGATGCGGGGACTCTTTCTCTGCAGACAGTATTTCCTCAGTTAAGCCATCAATCTGTCGGCTACCTCCGTGCTGCGGTGCCGATCCACTGTAGGGGGTGCAGCTGCACGCGGCTGCTGCTCTTGGTGTTGCGCTGGTGCTGTGGCTGCCGCCTACTTCGATCCTGTAGATGTTGTTGCTGCTCCTCTAGAACGATGAGCCCGGTGTAGTCTTGGTGCCACTCTAGCTGTTACAGATCCTTCAACGTGCTGACGTCGTCGCTGTTCAAGAAGCTGCGGGCTGTCCGCTGGTCGATCGCCGTCTTGACTGGATCTGTATGTGGTGGTGTTCTGCTGCGTCTCGTGCGGAGATTGCAGTGGTGTTCTATGGTGCTGTTACGCGCGGCGGTCGATCCGGTTGTGACCGCCACGTATGGTCGCCGCCTCCTGCTGGTGTTGGGTAGCTACGCATGAGGAGCCTGTTTTTGTGTAACGCAGCAGGTGTGTTTGCCCATCTGGTCTCTCGCCGTCGCCACCTCTTTCGTGATCCTGCGATCCGCTACTACTGCTGCGTTGCAGCTGGCCATCTGCCGGCCCTGCATGGTTTTGAAGGATGTGCATGCAAGCGGAGCGTTAGGCAGCGTGTTCATCACCGCCTTTCGTGATCAGTTTCCACATGGGGAGCCGAACAACAGCGCGCTGGTGTACGTTGTGGCCCCCCGTCTGTCTCACTTTGGAGGGGCCGCGGACAAGTACTTAAGTGCAGGTGGGCAGGTGCTGCTGCTGCCGGTGTTCTCGTGTCTAGCACCTTCGTTCTTGCTGCTCTCTGGTAGTCGTGCTAGCCGCCGTTCTCTTGTCTCTTCTACATTGTTGTTTTGATGATACTGCAGCTACGACATCCGGCTCGTGAGCGTGCTTCAGGATCGTCGTTCTTGCTCTAGACTGATGCCGCTGCGCATGCCGCGGCTCACCACGTGTTGTCTTTGTAACTGCGGTTCTTGCTGTATCTGAGAATCTTGCAGCTACTTGTGGCAGCACGCCTGCTGCTGCGTTTCGCATGGACGCGACAAATAAGTAAAGCGTTTTCCGGAGTCGCTGCAGAGCTGCTGTGTCTGACCCACTGCTGCACCTCCGCTTTACCGGTGGTGATACTTGTCGCTGCATTGTGACAATGTGGCTGGTTCCCCCACGGCATGCACTGTTGCAGGTTTAGCATGTTTGCCTGCCGTTGATACCGCTCCAGGGGCTGCGTCTGTCGCGTCTGGTCATCTTGATGCTGCATCTCATGCAGGGAAGGGTACGCCGCTCGAGAGTTCGACGCGGCTCTGCTAGCGTTTTCGCCGCGTGTCACCTGTAGACAGGAGACACACTCTTGGTATGTCATCTGGACGTGTGAAAGGTGTTCTGAGCCTAGGGCAGTCTGTGTGACATGTGTGAACGGCAGTGCTGTTTTCCTCCGCGCGCCTGTTTAACCTGACCACCTCCGCTGCGGGCCCGCAGTGGGGGGGTTGCAGGTTCGCCTGTTGCTGCGACCGGACGGGGATGTGTATACGTTTAAAGGATGCTAGGGCTTCTGCGCTGTTGCTGCTGTTTCGACGGAGGAGCTGGTGGTGCGTATGGCGTTCGGGTGCTCGTGCGGTGCTCCTGCCCCGTGCCCGGATGCTGCAGCTATTTGGGCTTCTGCTCTGCTGCCGCAGCTGTTGCTTCGATTGATCCGCCTCTGTTTTGGTTGTTGTTTCCTTACTACGCTAAAAAGTTCCCTCTGCAGTACCGCGTAGCTCGACTGCGTAGATGGAGCTACGGAGTGCCACTACCTCCGCTGTGCTGTTGCTTCTGCCGCAGTGACCTCGACGGCGATGAACCTGATGACTGCCTTATGTGACTTCAACGGCTACGTTCGACGGGAGCGTCAGACGGGAGTGCCTCGCATCGCCCGTTGCCGCGTGCATCTCTTTCCCGCCGGTACGGCTTCTTTCTTTACCCTTCTCTGCTCCTGCAGGACAGGAGACGTCTGCTAGACACGTCCTTCTGAAAGTGCTGTCGTCGTGCCTACTTCCGTCTTTCGAGACTCACTCGTATGCACTGATTTCAAATCCGCCAAGTGGTAGGAGGATACTACGGAGCGCGTCATAGTAATAGCTGCGCCGACGTGAAAAATCTCGTATTGATGCAGCAGCTGGGGCACTAAGCTGGTTTCAACGCTCGAGTCGAACAAGTACTGCACCGGCGTGTAGTCACACACGAGCTCTGTTACCTCTACGCAAAGCAGAACGTGAGTGCATGTGTTAAGGCAGATCTAACGCCTGCGCTGGTGGACCCAGCGACTGAACTGCATTTGAGTCAAGTGATAGTGATGGTGCTACTTCGCGATAAGGCTGAAAACGCATCATAGCTCTAAGGCTGCTGCTACTGGACTCGGGCTCCCGCTGCTACCAAGCTGCCAACGCTGCATCCATTTTATTAGTTTTTCTGAAACCCGCTATGCGGCTACTCTGTAGCACGCAGGTGGCACTCTTACACCAACCGCGCCACGTCCCAGTCGAGGACGGTGGCGTACAGACGGAACGAGAAACGGGCAGCAGGAGCTGTGTACTGGTTAACTTGTGACTCCTGGTGGCCTTTGGCTCGGGTTCTCAAGTGTTCTTCCTCTGTGGCTGCCGAGTCTTTGCTGCTGGTATTGCTTTTTTTGCTGCCGTCTTGTTTCTGCAGTCGCTGTTGTGGGATCCTTGTCATTGTTCTTTTCCACGCAAGTGTAACGTGCGCCACTTCTCTTAGGTAGCTGCCGATCTATATTGGTTGTAATATTTAAGACGTTGTATATATATGGCACATCGCAGTGTGACGTGCGCGGCTTCCTGTAGCTTTTTCTACATGTCGACAAACATGTGTCCTTAACGTTCACATCTTTATATATGTTTTATGTGTATGTGTATGTAGCCATATATCAGTATAACATCTGCTTCTCTGTGTTTAGATAAGCTACTCCATCTCGAATCCTGGTGTTGAACTAGCATCGCGTCACACGGCACTGCCCCATCAGGAGTCAGTAACCGTCCTTGCGATGCAGGTTCAAAGTGCCTGGGCAGCAGTTGTGGCAGTGTGCTGGTGCTGGATGAAGCAGCTGCTGGCTGGACTGCTGCTGAGTGTATGGGACCGAGTTTTTGCCTCCGTGAGGATCACGGCATGACGAGAAAAGTTGACTGCTCCCGTGCACTGTTTTGCTGGTGTGGCTGGCACTGGTCTGCTGGGGTGTCAGTCCTGCTGCGCTTGAGCAGGGCGTCTCGTTCGTACTTCACCCCTGCGGCTGCTGTTTTGGCGTTGAAGTTGCTCAGAAAAGCCGCTGCTGCCGCAGGCATGCCGTGCTGCTGCTCGAGGGGTCACCGTGTTGCGTGAAAATGTTGTACCTTTCTGCGTGGCCGCTGCATTGTGGGGTCTGCTGCTGCAGAGGATCGTGATGGGATGCCTGTGTCAATAGGAAACCCGCAGCAGCAGCGAGCCCTGAAGGCTGAGATTGCGAAGGCGATTTTGCGTGGCCTGGATCAAGGCTATCGGCACGGGCCGAGTCCACGTCTCAGTTTTGCTCATGAGGACGACGTGTTTCGGCAGGCAAGATTACACACTTGCAGTTATAGTGTGGTTCATGCATTCCGTGCGTCTGTGTTACATAATTCATTGATGTATCTTCACCGGTGTAAGGGAACAAAGGTGCCTCTGCAAATGCGCGTTTTGGTGAACCTGTCCGATACCTAAGAAGACAGCAGGAGCTGTAGTTCCCCCACGTATCGGCAGAACAACGCGAATCGTCGAGCACCTGCGTAGAAGGCTGTGAAAAAGGGCGGTTTTAACGTTGGTATTTGTAGGTTTACAGGGAGCTTCACGAAATAAAAATTACCCTTGTAAGGAAAGCGGTTACTATGGCCTCTACGTAGATCCATGATTTTTGTCTGGACACGGGCGTCCCTGCAGCGTTCGTACAGTGCTGTCCAGACGTTCGGCTCCAGCAGCATGTGTTTAGTTAATGTGCGGATTGAAGTATGTAGATTGACATACTTCTTAATGAAAAGCTGTACGTAATTTCCTATGCGGTGAGTATATGCTACTCCCGCAGAGAAAGAGTACATCTGTATATAGGAATGCGTAAGTAAGTACATAGCGTGCGTATTCGAGTGAGTGCTCAAGTGTAGCAGTAGTGCGCTTAAGTAATTACACTAGCAGACACGGTCATGACAGGCACTGGGTATTGACCACGTAGGCTGGCTAACTGACAGCAGACCCTCAACGAGTTGCCGCAGCTACCTTTCCATCGAACTCTCCCGCACAAAGAAAGTAGCTGGTACAGAAGAACCTTATTCGGTGGAAAAGGTGCGCTGCGGCACTCGCCTGTCCCGCACTCCTCCTGCAGAACGTTGGTGTGTGCGATCCAGGTACGTGTCTCTGGTTATGTATTGATAGAGATCTGCACATACACATATATATATATATATACGCATGTATGTGTTGACTGTACAACGGCGCCTCGGACCCACGCAGCCGTGCGCGTATTTCTTTGTGGTTGACATTTCTTGTATATACGTGTCTAGGTTCTAACAGAATCTCTTAATGTACAAATGTATTCCACACACTATCACTGATTTGTTAGAAGTTCGCTTCGTATCAGTCTAGGGGTACGTGTAATTGCGGCGCTTCGCAGGCATGGATTGAAACAACCGGACTCGATCCCGGACAACAGACCTCTGTGATGCGTACTCCGCTGCAACAGCAACAGCAGCAGCAACCGTGACAGTTGTGGTGAAGAAAAATGTGTGCAGCAGCAGCAGAATGTGAGTGCGTAACTCGTCTGCTTGCGTGCGGAGTGTACGTACTTGTGTGGAGCGCCGGTAGCACGAGTACCGCTGCAAGCGTTCGTTTTACGGAGAAGGTGACGCTACCCGGTGCGTTCACCGGAAGAACGCTAACGTCATACCCATCCCGCAGCGATATTGAAGAGTTTACACAGTGGTGCGGTGCTGTTGAGCGAGTTTGGTACGCAGCGTGGTGGGAGGAGGAAAGCGGGCACATTGACAGCAGTGTATGTGGCGGATTCGCAGCAGGCACTTGCGCCGGCCACAACGAGCCGGCGGCAGGCAGGCCGTATCACTGCAGTTGCATTTATGTCATGGCGTTCCGGGGATACTGTGTTTTCCAGTTCGTTCAGATGCGAATCTCTGTTGTTGTGTTTGTTCGGCTCTTGGATATAAGGGACTTGTCCAGAAGGTGAACAGCCTGTTCTCGTCTCTGCTTAAACAGTCGTCAGAAACTATGCGACATATCAAGCACGAGTGGGATTATGTATGTGGCCAGAAGCTTGTTGATTGGAATGGTATTTGATGTAGTAATCTGGCGTGAATTAGACAGCGTGCCGCCTTTTGAGATACGGGTTAAGGAGTATGGCGTGTCGTGGGATTTCCGTTGTTGAAAGAATGAAGGCCGGAACAGGCTTTGCTTCCACAGATGCTCGCGGAATAGACAGCAGGAGTGGTGAGTCTCGGTGTGAGTATTTTACCAGGCGGCGAAACCGCCCTATGTAGGCGCAAAAAAAGTGCCACGTCGCCTGTTAGTGGCAGTTGTTTTCAACCAGGCGATGAAGTCTTCAGAGAGCCTGCTGGCCTTGGTTATTTTCTGGAAGCAGTTGCTGGAAGACGGGCTCCCTCTTACGTTACTTTGCAAAGTGAAGCTCCGAACACGTGGGGACGGGCGTGAACAAGTTTGCATACTCGGAATGTTGATGCAACCAGGCGTACGTCCCATTTACGACACGTGTGCATTTTGTGCGAGGAGAGGAAAGCATTCTGCAGCGGGAACTTTTGTCGCGTGTTTTTTGCTTTCCGCTGTTGCTGTGGACTGCTGTGTTGTCATTAGTGAGCAACACAGATGGGGTAGAACGGGGGTCAGCATTTGTTTTCTGTAGTAGACCGAGAGCCGGACCTCTCGTAGCCGTGCGTTCCGTCCGTTTTGTCTTAAATTCGCACGGGACGTCCCCAACTGGATAAGGCACCACTTTTTCGGGGCACGCGGGGACGGGCGAGAACGTGCGAAGCGACAGTGGCTTAGACGTTACGAGGAATAATGCCTGCATCTGTGTAAGGTGTGTGCCCTGTTCACTTCTGTTAGTGAATATTGTGAAACGGAAATCCGCTCGTGTCCGATGCCTGACTTGGTGTGCTCGCACCGACATTACCATACATCTCAGCGCAGTCGCCAGGAGCAAAGAGCTACGTATGGTATTTTTCGTTGGCAACGTTTCTAAGCAACGGTGGTAACCCGACGCAGTGTTACATGCATCGTCGTTCATCTGCGTTTTTCATCGGTGTAGTGTTGAGACGTGAAGCGATCGGTTTTTAGCAGTCCCTTACGACTTTATTCGCCACTTGGCTTTGTAAAAAGGAAACAATAGGTTTTCTAGCGTATAAACTGCGGCGCGGCACTCCACACTCGGTTTCACTGAAGGCGTCAAGGCCGTGGTCGGTTTTATGCGGTGAGCACGTTGATACACACAAATATTGGACATCTTTTCCCGCCCGCTGACCCGGCCTTGGGGCCCAGAGCCAACAGCAAACTTCAGACTCTCAATAGTACGCGTATGCAAGTTTTTCCAAAGTTCGGTGTACGGCAACTGCAGACGCCTGTGGGCTGTCGTCTACTTATGTTCCACGTTTGCGATGCTGTTCCGCTTTATAATCTCACTGTATTGAAGGCGCCGCTACATCCAGCTCCATATAACGGCAGAACTACCCTCGTCCTCCCTCTTGGGGACGGGCCTTTCGCCGCCGTAGTGTTTTCCAGGAGAATGCAAGGGGTTCTACTGGGTTTTCAACACCAGATGCCTGCGTGAGCCTGCACTGGCTTCCACTGTTTCCTTGGAGTGTGCACTGGCCGTTGTGGTTCGCGTGTGTAAAGGTCCTTTTTCCCGCCCCGACAAATATGACGCTTTGTAAACAGAGACGTACGTGCTTACGTTTTCTCAACTCAAGCGGGGTGGACCAAAGCTGCATCTTCAGTGCCCGAAAATGAGCGGAGACTGTAGCAACCACTTCGTTTAGCATACTGCGAGAGGGGACGCCGACGACTTCCTTCATAGACGATCGCCTTCGTCGGTGTACGTCAGTTGCGGCCACCCGTGTGCTGGCGTTTACGTATGTTCCGCCTCTGCGGGCACTCGTGATGCTGTCCCGCTTTATAGCCTCACTGTATTGAAGGCGTCGCTGCATACAACTCTACACTATATATATAGTAACCTCTATGCTTAACATGTTTTCCCATAAAAATCACTGAAGCTGCACGGCATGTCACGCACAATAACGTGGAGAGACACCGGCGAAGGCCACGGATCACTCTACGCAGGTACCAGTTATGATAATATATACATATATAGATATATATATATATATGTATTATATAGTGCATACACACGTACGTGCAGACGCGCGGTTTTCCCGCGCGCAGAACGAACACAACAGTTCCTGTGACTTCCCCTCATGAATAATGCTGCTCTGACTGCCAATATCTGCGCTTTTGACGACGAGAACAAATCCTCGAGAATACAGTCATCCACTCACGCTACCTGCAGGCCCGTTTCGCATGTCGTCCTTCATGTAGTACACCGTCTGTCTATTCTACAGTGGTCACACTTCGTATGCGAAGGTATAGGAATAATATCATCACATTATTATAATAATACTATAATAATATTCAGCGGACCCCCTTACGAGAATCCGCAGCGATACGTGTACAGTGTTTTGTTGCGTACGTCTGTATGTGGCGCCGAGGAAGAGCGCAGGTTGCCCCCCACATATTTTGAGGTTCTCGTCAGCCTTGGAAGGAGAAGTTTGAATGCCTGGAAGGCAAAACGGCGTTCTACAATACGATTTATTAACTTGCTGTATCTCATGTAGCCGAAAATTTTCTCCTTTGCAAATAATACGTTCCACTGCAGAGGCACTTGGCGCGTTGAATACTTGTGGTGTTACGAGCAAAGATAAAACGTGGCGATTTCTGATACAGCCGAGCTAAGACTTTCCTCCGTGAGAACTGTAAGGATGCCAGCGTATCTCTATTTAAACACCTACTAAAAAAGCCGGGGCCAGCGCACCCTCTGCATGCGTGGAGAGGTGCGGTTACATCGCGAGTCAAACACACGACAGAACTATCTTACAGCAACCTGGAACTATCGTACCACTCTTGCATAAGCGCTGCCAAACCACCACGAAATGCCATTCAAAGATTTGCACTGTGTTGAACTCATAGCAGCAGCCCCCATATTCCGCAGCTCCTAGGGGCGCAGCAGTTAAGTCATCAGAAATCACAACCTTTCCGGTCCCGAAAGCAGTAGCAGCAGCAGCAGCGGGACGAGCAAGATTAACACGGCTGCCAGTAGAGACGGCACCACCAGCAGCAAGGCAGCACCGCATACAGCAGTACTGCAATAACAACAGTAGCCCAGGCGACACTGCGCGCGGCAATCACGCTTACGCAGGAGGAGCAAGAACACCACCTGCAGCAGGACGAGCAGCAGCTGCTAGCCGTGCTGTTCCTGTTGCTGCAGCCACGACCAATGGGTGAGGGACGAGGCAAGTGAAGCACTCGTTAGTGCACGGCCGGTGGCAATGCCTCCAATTATAACAAGAAACAAACCGGCGTTGAACGTCATGCAAACCAGCATTAATGCCCAGTCGATCGCAGCAGCAAAGAACGTGAGCAACCTGTGAGGCACAGCAGGGGACACAGCGTGCGGCACGTTGCACCGTGACGAGGGGCCAGAACCGAGTAATACCACAAGCACAGAGCTGAAGACGGAGATAAAATCTTGCTTGTGTTTGAGAGTGGGAAAACAGGTGGATACAAACATACACGCGTCTGCTCTATACGAGTACACAGAGCTAGTTCTGCCACACACAGAGAGTTCATGTTAGTACGATCTGCAGAAAGATCGTGTTATTACACACTTGCTGGCTGAGGGTCGTTTTAAAGCATGAAGCGGCAAAATAAGAAACGGATATGCCGCCCCACACGCACACACACACACACACATACACGCACACGCACGGACCTGAGGCGGCAAAGTACTGTTTGTCTGATATGGTAGGTGGCTCAGACGAACCCTAGCTTCACTACGTATGTCTACGCATACAGGAGTACCAGAAACTTGACTGCCCTCAGGTGCGTGAAGCACCACACAACCAGCTACCGCATACAAACACGGAGCACCTGGGCCGTCACGTCTCGCGCTTCTGGTATACCACGAGGACTGGGCCTGCAGATAACTGCAGCGGCATGTAGCATCGCAGTAGCTCTGTAGACTGCAGGACTAGCCCTGCTCGTAGAAGCACGAGATCGTACAAGTTTAGTGGTAGGAGCCACTACCCGCACACAGAGTTGCGACATACGGCAGCTGATTATCTTACCACGTCTCGATCGACAGAATAATCTCTGTTCTTCGAAGCAGCTGCTCCTGCCGCTGGTGAAGCGGGTGGTGCTGCAGCAGGCACCCCGGCTTTTCCACGCCACTCTGGTAGAGCTGTCTCTGCAGCGGGATCAGCTTCTGTTCGTCGTTGCCTGCCCCCCCACTTCGTCGCTGCTTGTCCTCTGGACGCGCGGCACCTGTGGGGACAAAAGAAGTAGCTGGTAGAAATGCTGCGCACAGTCCTTTCTCAGGCAGTGCACGGAGTATGCCAGCTGCAGGCAGGTGTTTGTTCAGAGAGACGCGTTTGTATCGGTGCACACGCGCGAACAAAAACAGCAAAAACGAGAGTAAGTCACCCAGCTGGGCTTGTAATAAAGAGCCAAACGCCTAGTGGTGAGCAATGCAGATAGCCGCAGCCGACCGCCAGCAGTCCATGGACACACACTGATGTATCTTCAGATCTTTGCAAAACTCTTCCTCATGCCCTGCTGTTGCTGCTGTCGGGCTTCTTCCCAGATGCAGTCCTCATGGGGGGCGGAAAAAAAAACAAACAGGTGCTGTTGCAGCAGCAGCGCCTTGTGCTGCGTTGCTCACTGCATTCCACCGATGCAGACGCACGAGGTTATCTCTGCGGACCTCGAACACTTGGACGTATTCACACGGAACTGAACAACCGCGACCCTCTCTCACCTTCTGCGATGTTTGATGCACGCCGGCCTTCCTCCGCATCAGGGGGCTCGCCGCCCGAGTCTCCTGGATCCTCAGCAGGAGCAAAAACACGACTGCTGCTACCGCTGCTGCTTGTGGCACTGCTGCTGCTACTGGTGCTGCTGCCGTGGCAGCGGGCAGCCGTGTGCAGGGACCCAGCAGCAGCGCAGACCACCCCCGACGCTGTGTCTGTTGCTGAAGTGGCCTCGCGGTCCAAGGAGAATGCTTCGGCTGCCACGGACCGTCGCGCCTCAGTCGTACACGTAAGAACGTCCGGCAAATGTCGGCTGGCTTCCCCACCAGCAGCGTCACAGACACACACTGGCTGGGCTCCACAAGCGACTGTTTGTTGCATATGCTGCTGCATCCGTCTGGCGCTGCTGCTTCCTGGATTGGGGCTGCACGAGCAGCACCCCCTACTGCCAAGCGCAGCAGAGGTGTGAGCGATGCCCCGGCGCTCTTCCACCTCGTGGCACCGCAGCTTCAGCCATGCGCTGGGAGAATCCAGAACGCAGCAAAGCAGCATCCGTATAGACTCGCTCGTTCACCTGCTTAGGTGCATGCCTTGCAGATCGTTACAACATAGTTAGGGCAGCAGAGCAGCAAACATAAGTTTACTCACTTACACGCCGACCGCCACACCCCCGCACAGTGCCAGCCACAACACCACTGATGCAGAAAAGCAGCGTACTCTCCACACGTTAGGGCGCACGCTTGCCACATTAATTTGGGGCTACGTACAAGCAGTAAAGCAGCCGATACAAATTCACTCCTACCCAAGACAGACGTGACCGTACGTGTGCCCCTCACCAGTGTGTCCACACGGGTGACCTAGACATCCGTCGCACAGACACAGGATGAGAAGCCCGCGCTGGGGCCCGCTCGGTTTCAAATGACGTGCTGAGAAATCTGTAAATGTTAACCTCCACGTAACATACAGTAGGTTCGCCCAGGCCTGTGTCGGCCTTCTCCAGGATGCATGCAGTTCCTTGTGCTTGATTTCTCGCTTTGTTCTACTTAGTTGCACAGATGTCTAATGTTGTACACCTCTGTCAGTCTGGTTGTCCGGAGATAACAACACTCAGTCTGACCAGTCTGATCGGTATACTCACATATACATATATATACGTATTCATACGTAGACGTATATGTACAGCGAGACGTAGGTGGGTAGACTGAGACAGACGAATTGATGAACACTCCCAGATAGGTGTACACGTAGACGTAGATACTATATATATATATACCAGCGAGTGCAGGACGCAACTCTATTCGGACACAACTCACTTCAAATGTACACACATGATGTACGCTGAAACTTTATCAGGCGGCGTCTTTGCCTTTTGCGGTCTACCGGTTTAAACGAATGATCGCCGAGCAGTAGAACTGTTCCTGCTGCTCAATTATTTGGGTGCCTTCTAGCTGCTGGCTACATGGTGAGGAGAGCAGGTGCCAAAGCGGGCACTACCGACTTGCACTTTTCTTTGCAGGAGCCCAAGCAGCAGCAGCACTTCCGCACCACCGGAGTGTGGACAGGCATCCGGAGGTGGATCTTCCACATCGAGTCACGCGCACAGTAGACGTTTATTCAACAGAGACCGGCGCATACAAGCAGAGAATCGAAAGGGTTCCCCAAGACAGTAAATAAGGACGTATGGCGGAAACACGAACTCCAGGAGAGAGTAGCTGAGCAGACACCCGACTGCGTACCACTCGGCGCTGCCTGCATGCAGCAACGCGAGATGGCTGGGACACGAAAGAAGCCCCGCAACGCTTCTTGAAAAGACCACCCGTAGAATTTTCCTTTGCTGTAGTGAGCGCACCATTTTACACAGATTGAACAGGAGAGGTCCCTCCTTACCTTAAAAGGCAAAGAGAAAACAAAACGACAGTCGAAAGGGCAAAGCTGACCGGACCGTGCGTCTGCCAACAGCTGAGGAAGAAACAAGATGGACAGCAGCGGCAGCACCAGCAGCAATGAACGCCTATGAGCAGCAGCACTCACACAGCAACAGCGGCAGCACCAGCCGACGCGTCAGCCGCAGCGGACGAGCGACGAATTTCAGGGTGGAGCTGATTACCAGGAGCTTCCACACGTAGAAAATGTGGGAGAAAATCGAAGCACCAGACGCAGGCTAGTTCCAGGATACCAGCAGCATCAGAAGCACTGCAGGGTCCCAGCGAAAGCCGCGGAGCAACAGCAGAAGCGTGGAATGCTGCCGAAAGAGGGTGCATCAGAACGCGTAATGTGGACAATTGCAGCAGGACCCTCTGCAGGCGAGGCATTGATGTACGTGTCAAACGTCCTGCCACACGCATGGGGCCGCACTCGTGTACACGCACACACACGCCTAGGTGCGTCTCTGTATACAGGGAACGCATGCATCTTGCTCACAGATATCTTTCAAAGTCCACACCAACTACCCCTGCGTTAGACGCGACGTTATTCTCTGTGTACGCAGACGTTCATACCACCACGAGAGAATCTCATGCAGCTGCACGCGTAGAGGGTTCAGTATTTTTCTCACGCAGCGCGCGCAAGCAGTGTGTCCTTGCAAAGACGCCTTTTTCTGTTGCATGCACGTCGAACATTACTCCCGCCCGCGTGTCGCCACGGGGCTCCCTACGGGCTCTGCTGTTATGAGCATGGTATGCAGCTAGCGCCGCCGCACGCGCACCTACGTGCTACTGCACGCGTACACACACAAGCACCCTTGCCACGGCGTGCACAGACTTTTTTCTACTCATGTCTGTTCATTTGCAAGTGTACTGCTGCGCGAATCCCCGGCCCCACAAATAACTGCATGCGCGAGTCACTGCTGCTGCTACACGCAGGGGACACGGAGACCCCAGCACCGCATACGGAATCTGTTGTTGCCCGTGCTGCAGCCTGACCTTTCTACGCTTCGTGTCTGCGGTCAGGAGAGTGAATGCACACTTTACACGTATATATGTTTTCGATATTTCCAGCAGCTGCGAGCTGCCCGCATGCCACAGAAGAGATGCTGAACAGAAGCGAGGGAGAACAGGGTTTCACTTCGGCCCAGGTGTACAACGCGACCTCCGTCAGCTGGTCGAGCCTTGCAGAAACACGTAACCGTTATCCACTCGTGTACGCGTTCACGCGTACGCATCCATACCAGTGGACACGCACATGGTAAAAGAAAGCTGTATACTTTTTTCGAGAGAATTTTCAAATATGTTGTGACCCTGGTAAGTGAAGGGTGTGAGATTCCATCCATACGAAGGGACACATATGGAGGAAGAGAGCTGTACACCTTTGTACACTCACATTTATTAACATGTTGTTATAGTGTGGACTGCCTCAGCAGGCGTTTCACCTGAAGAGAAGGGTCTCTTCGTAGCCCCAGTAGAAGTAAGACCTCATTTTTGCTTTTTCTCGGACGAGAGCAGGAGCGGCTGCCTCTCTCTCGCACGAGGAATGCTGTCTCTCCCTGATTTTGTGTAGCAACTGGAGTTGCACCTCTCTCTTCATGTAGCGGCGGTGCAGCAGCAGCCCCCCTTTTCACAGCAGCAGTAGCAATTCACCGCCAAAATAGCAGCAGTCCGCAGTTACGGCGGTGGCAACAACAGTACACTCTTGCACAAGCGGAAGGTTTGGAGGTGTGATAATTGCTCCGGCACCTATTTCCGCGTCACACCAGTATATAGATCCCCAGCACCTTAGCGAGACGAAGAGCACGGCAGCTGTCGCAAAACGAGGCATCAGCCTCAGCAGCTCCAGAAGCCAGCAGCTGCAACGGAAGTTTATCTGCTGACAAGAAGTAGCTGGAGCCTTGATTTCAAGAGCACTCGAGTCGGGCAACGGCAGCTACGGCAGCGCTGGCAAGCATAAAAGATGAGGCCGCCGTACATAGCATCGGGCACGCAACTGCAGTCTTGAAAACGCACGGCGGCTTCCAAGCTGCTTTTGCCTTCGACACCTTGGCAAATATACGTAAAAGCAGTTGTAGGGGCAGAGGTACGAGTAGCACTGCAAGAAAAGCTGTTATTTTAATCACTCACGCAGCACACTGGCGGAGAGAGTGAAGCACCAGCAGCAGAGGTCGCAAGAGAGGAGCTCAAAACTGCACCGCGTGAGAGCCCTGCCCACCCAACCTGCGTCTCACAACATCCGCAGGTGCCACAAAGGAGCAGATCCCAGTTGAAAAGCAGCCGCGTACCCATGGTCAGGAGCAGCCACAGTAGACCCGTGCGATGAGGCTGGTAGCAGCAGGAGGTCCGAAAGAAGTGAGACCGCTGCCGAGACGATGTGTGGCCAGACAAACAGAATTAGAGGAATAAAAAACGGACCGTAGCCGTTTGGGCGGCAGAAGGAAATCACGAGAGAAACCGCGAAGCGGGGTGTATAGGGGCAAGGCATGCCCACAGAAGTAGACAATGTAATTACGTAGGAAGAAGGGACTTCTGTGGTGTCAGTATGACTTCCGTGAGTGTCTCGACACAACTTTCAACTGCAGACGGCTGTCTGGAGGCCGCAGCGCTGGCAGACACGTATCGCTTGGACGCGAATACACAAATATACGTACAATATGATATGAAAAGTTGCGGGGGTGCCTCTAATCGTAGAAAGCGGTGAATTTAGTACATTTGGGGACGGAGCTGTTGTTCTGTGCCCGCATGCTGTAGAGGCGCCTGCCTATCCGCACGAGAGACTGGCGGATACAAGAGTGTGCTTTGTGATTGGAGAGCACGCGCAAACCACCGAATTACACGTTTTTTCCTATGTGCTGCGCTGACGCAACCAAAGTCCTCGTAAGGGGGAGCTAATACAAGGTTTCCGAATGTCGTGTGGGTAAGCACATGTATTAATAATCTCCCTCGTTTCTTATGTGGGGGACCCGCGGCGTTGCCGACACACACGGAGTAAGCAGCAATGGCACCGACGTGCAGTACTCGATTTGCCCCGTTGTTCCTGTTGAAGCGATATTGACGAAGAGACGGCCAACTCCCGCCATGCAGCGTAGCATATCCGGTGGAAAATTTTACATGGAGACACGCCAGACACGCGCGACTACTGTGTTCATGCAGAAAGGGTCGTTACGGGTGCAGCTTCGCCGCAGCGGCGGGTGTTGTTTTCCCACAGTTTGCTTAGCCCCTGTTGCTGTTGGGTAGCATATGATGTTGACACAACAGCGTAGATGTTCGTTCTCTGCAGTCTGGTCTAAAGCAGTTCCTGGAGTCGGCTGGGCCGCCTTAGTACGTCTACGCGTAGAGCAGGAGGGCAGCAGCTGGCGCAAATAGGGCAGGCGCAGAAGCAGTAGCAGAAGTGGCTGGAGCACCGGCAGCTGTAATAGCGCCACACATTAGCAGCAGCACGTAAAGAAACACTTTGGACCGCAGACGGCACCACCAAGAGCAGTACCAGCAGAGTGGAGTGGGCGGCCCACCGCTGCTTCTAGAGCAGCACAGGGTCGCTTGCCGCCTCGTGGGAGCAGCAGCTTGCCTAGCTGTGAGTCACTGGGGCAGCACCAGCAACAGGAGCGGCAGCAGTGTCTGCAGCAGATGACACTGCATGGAGGAGCTTAGAGTTATGATTCAGCCCGAAGCAGGAGGCAACAGTAGCGGCAACACAAGCAGCAGTCAGCATCTCCCGAATAGCTGACCTGATGAGGGCAGCAGCAGCAGAAGCAACCAGAATAACCACACGGGCTAGAATAGAAGCACTTGCCGTGGGATGTCGGCGCAGCGACTATAGCTGTATTTGCTCGT
The DNA here is from genome assembly GCA_000727475.1 of Sarcocystis neurona. Taxonomy (NCBI): domain Eukaryota; phylum Apicomplexa; class Conoidasida; order Eucoccidiorida; family Sarcocystidae; genus Sarcocystis; species Sarcocystis neurona. The sequence continues at coordinate 702,877 of KL647321.1, read as the reverse complement.
ACAGCGGCAGCAAAACGTGACCAAAAGAAAACCGGAACTGTTCGCGCCACGCTGTTACTGCAAGAGTACACTGTGGAGCCACTGCAGCGAAGGACGAGTTAGTCGCATTGCACCGGAGGAGCAGACGTACGAGTGCGCCTGCTTGGAGTATCTTGACGTTTACGTCGAGGCAGCAGCAACGTCAGCAGCACGAGTAGCATGAACAGCACGAGCGGTGCACGCACGACCAGGTGGCTGCAGTAGCGACTGCTCCAGCATTTAAAGCTCCCGAATTCGCGAGAGAAGCCGCTGCAGCAACAACGCCAGCACCAGGAGTGCCGGTTGACACTTCTGCAGCAACAGCAGCAGCTTTAGCAGAATCCCTAATTATCGCTAAAAACGAGAAAGCTGTAAGGTAGCAACAGTGAAGCGGTGTCAGAAATTGTGGCGCCATTAGCAGCAGCAGCGAGAGCAGCGCCCGCAATGGCAAGCACTGCAGCCATCACCAGTGAGAACAGGGACAGGAATAACAACAGTACCACCAACGACAAGCCCGGCAGCAGCAGCGCCGCCAACTCCACGAGTGAAGTGCGACACTGAGGCGCCGAACTGTCAGAATAAGTGCGCGGGGGCTCCAGAAAGATAGCGTTACATCTAGATACATATGCTTGCTCCGCTTCACAATGTGAAGGCCAGATTGACCCTTTCACCACATTTGAGACGCGCTGTGTCCCTGGATGTACAGGCTAGATGTCCTAAAAGATATATATATATACATACATATACACACGCAAACACTCAATCCAGTAAGGCACAGAGGCCTCAGCCTCAGCGACAGCCCAGAAACGCATCACGCGTGTATGGCAGTGGCGTCCGATGTAGCAGCGTTGTCAAAACGTCTGTCACTGACAGATGGAAATGCGTGTGTGCTTTTACTTGTTGTGACACGTACGCCTGCAAGCTTCGACGCTATGCAGCATTTACTTTGGTAAATCTGCACAGTGGCCGAGGTCTACCATCACGTATTTCGTGAGCGGCGACTCGTATCAAGTCCCAAGTGTTACTTGACGGTAGAGTTCGCACAGCACTGCACGCAAGACGTGCTGGTTTTAAATAACGCCATGGCGGATACGCTGTGATACTGTCACGCAGCAAAGATGCCGTTTCCTCAGACGCGTTTAGGCTTCATCAATACACACAAGAGTGTTTGACTACATGCATCAGCGTACACCAATGCAGACGTCCCGTCGACAGCAGCAAGTCGGCTTGGGTTTTCGCCTAACCAGGTACGCTCTAAAGAGTACAGGGCGTACCTAATGACCCTACATACAACTGTGAGAGGGAGAGGCATGCCGCGTCATTCAGTAAGGCCATGTGCGCATGTATCTGCTGTGCTGCTCTGCTGTACAAGCTCCTCCGCACGTCTACAACACAGACATGTGCAACACGGTTACACAAAAACAGGTGCAGGCTCGGGGCTGATACTGACACGGACAGAATGTACAAATAACTGCCTCCATTTCTGCAACGTAGAGTGACCGTAGCTCCTCAACTGTGTGTTGAGGCAAAACAAACATTTACATGCTCGTTTGCTTGCAAGCTATGAGCTTTACGAGTTGTAGAGTCCAGGACCTCAACATCCCTCAGACATTGACTGTCACTTCAAACCGGCTGCATGATTGAAGCGGCGTATGCGGGACAACAAGCAACAGCAGAATACACGAGTCAGCCCAAGCACCTAGAATTGTATCCAAGTGTCTAGAGACGTAAATCCAATGAATGCACGCGTAGTCGGTACGTCATTTCGTACCCTCTACAGAGTTCTCCCAACGCTGCACACCTGCCGTCTACCAGCACGTACAACTTAATGATCAACGAGTAGTGCGTTCTGAACTCGTTGGGAAAACTACACGCTTAGATGAATCAGAAAGGACGTCTCACCATCAAGGCCTCTCAGTCCTCAGAATATCGCCCGCGTGTATATAATCAAGAGCGCGCACTTCCGTGCTTCCCTGCAGAGCGTTAAGCGCCTCAGACGCGTATTACGCAGTGGTGACCTCTTGTGTGTAGACCGTGCACCTTCACCGTTATCCAAAACTGTGCGCAATCAACTACAGGGAACTTGTAAAGCGGTTTCTTGGTGCACACGCCTTTACAAAATGAAGACCTGGTTCGGAATCTTGAACCATTTACATTTCTTACAAAGACATTTGGGGGTGGCGTCTGTGTCATACGGAGGGACTGGGCCAGTCGCACTCACACCAGCAGCACATGTAAATTGTTAGCGACTTCGACGCCAACCGTGACAGGTGTCCACGCCGGCATACACAGCTTTTCACACCGTAGGTATTCAAAGACATAGCATTTTATCCACTTACACCTTTCGAAGTGCTCTCTTTGTCCATCAACCAGAATCTGATCAGGAATTCCGAGAACGCAGAAACCTACGTACTCATGTAAACGCGTGTGTAGCACGCGTGCACGCACACGTGCAAGAGACTCGGTTTCTTAGTCACGTGTGCGTATAGGCAATTTTGGACAGCCAGTTATTCCAGTGCACACAGCTGCAGGACGCACAAAGAAGTAGAACGAGGCTTCAGCATTCGTAAAGCAGACCAGCTGCATGCCGACACTGAGACTCTATAATACACACACGAATATCCACAACTACACTTGCCTGTACGCGTGATTCGAATACTGCACTAACCTCTGGTCCGTGCGGGTTCCCATAGGCTCCATTATCCCCAAGGGAAATGGCAGAGCTCCCCTGCGGTAGCTGGCAACAGGTGGATGGCATCGACGCCATCCTGGGTGCAATTCGCAACGATGTTTCTTCGGTTAGTAATACTAGCCTTGTTGTCATAGGACATGAGTTCCCTACGACTTCTGTCCACGTTGCTGCTACCGCATGTGCAGCTCGTGTGCTTATTTTCCCATTTGTTCTTTCGAGAGCTGCCCTCGGTGCTGAACTACCCCAGCCGCTACGTCCCTTCGTGTTGACGCAACGTGCTCTACAGTTGCATCAGCACTGATCGGCCAGGAGCTATTGTTGTCGCTGCTGGGTGTGATCTCATTAGCTCGGCTGCTGTGCTCTCGTGTGAAATCAATTACCGTCCGTGATTGTAATAATCTTGTGTGTTTTACCGGCGAGAAGGAGCGTGAGAGCCGTTGCTCAACGCGTTAGACCTCAGATACGCCACGTATTCGGCAAAACATTTCTCGAGTGCAAAAGTCTCATGGCTGCTAAAACTGCTTTCGTTTTGGAGGTCGACAGCGTCGCGTGGATCGCTGCTCTCTCCACCATTGTGGTTGGGGTTTCTTCTGTGTCTGCTGATGCTCTCTGGCGGGCCAGGTCTATAATGACTAGGGGACCTACTCCTGCCGAGCGCATACGTGTTATTTTTCTGCTGCTTTAATGGTCCTGTCTCAAGCTGCGTCCCTGCGTGGTGGACTCTTCGCAGATTCGGCATCAACGCCTTTTTGATTCGCGTTATGACAGCGAATCTGCTACGGAGAAATTCTGCAGGGCTAGAGTAGAAGTGAAGAGGCATGCGCACGCCCACAATCGCTTGAGCCACACGGAAAAAAACTGCACTACCCAAAGGCGCTTCCAACACGTGCACCTCCCGTAGGCGATCGACGCCTTCACTGCTGCTGCGGTCAGTCAGCCTGGTAGAGGTGTTAACGCTGCCGCTTGGGCTTCTACTTCTGCTACGCTGCTTGCTCTGGCAGCTGCTTATATTGTCAGGGTCAGTTTCCGCCCTGCCGTTACTGTGATTGGAGGCCGCATCAACCCATGTGGTGACGCTGTCGTTGTCGCTATTCCCTTGGATGCTGCGGGAAGGAGCGCTGCTGCTGCCGTAGGTATACGCGCTGTAGTCGTCCCTCGTACTTGAGGCGGCTGTGGTCGGCGTCTGCCCCATGGTTGACGCAAAACTCCTAACGAAGGCAGCACCGAGAGATATGCCACCATGCAGAAGGGCGTCGGCGACGTTGAATTCGCGAGCGTCAATGAATACTTTTGCTCGAGCGTCAGGGGCAGGCGCCAACCAGCCGAATACTACGAAGAAGCGGAACCGAAAGACAGCTCTGAGTACTTCATCCGACAGCAACGTGCGCGCGACGCCTACGTTAATCGCGCAGAGCTGGGAAAATAAGAAGACAAGGACGAACGTCACTCATGAAGAGGACGAAGATGCAGCGCATATTGAAAGGAGTGGAAACAACTATGATGCACCACAGCGCTTGCTGGTGTATATGTTGCCTGTGCTCATAGACAGAGATATCCCAATCGACATACGAAGGGGTACACATGCATGGAAATAATAGTTTACGCGCACGAGTGCCCATCATCCACGCAGTTTACACCTTATGTGGAGCCCTATGCATCTGAATATCTGTTGGGCTGAGGTGAGCAGCGGGTGCACACCGTTACCATTCTGTGCGTATGTCCAAGTCTAGATTTAAATGGGTGCCTGGTAAGGAGACGGATTGAGGGACACAAGAAGACGGACGCGACTGCTAAACCAAGACAGACTAACGCATGCAGCCGTATACTCCCATGTGCGCGATTGAGGTTCTCGTAAAAGCGTGAGGCCTACTTTCGAATTTGGGCTTCAGGTACGGACAGAGCACAGAACCATCAACGAGGACCGGTCTAACGAGTGACTTACGCATGAGCAAACTACAAACGCGTAGACATTCGGGTCAAAAGTAGTGTCGCTCTCTGCTTTGTGGGTTTTCAAGTTGTGTGTCCAAGCACCTGTAAGTACATAACGACGTCTCCGTCTTCGTCCACGCTGTAGAAGAGGAATGGAAGTAGGCGAAGGACTAGCTCAAGTCTGGCCGGCAACGTCACAGATTCCTTAAAGAATGGGCTCTCCAGTAGCCAACGGTGAGGTCCATTTCGCCGCCAGTCTCTGCATGTCGTCGCTTCGGTCCTGGTCCTGTCTGCGAAAGGCAGTGGAGGAACCTCCTCCTGGATGCTGTCCTCTCGCCGCTGTAAGCCGCCCTCGATTGATTCGTCTTGCTTTTGCACTGCTTCGGTGCCCACATCTATGTTGCCATTCTGCTGCCTGCGTGCCACCGTGTTCTGTCTTCCACCCACGCCTGGCTCGTTCTCGTTCTGCACGTGGTTCGACGCCTCCATCTCGTATTTGTAGTTAGCATTGTTCTCCACGTCTTGACTCTCCTTCGTGGCTTGCGCCGCCGTTCTTGATGGCTCTGCGGCTCGAGCTGTTGTGTGTTTCAGGTTTCTTCCTTCTGCTTGGGCGACGGGTTCTCTTGCTGGACCTTGATATCCTGCGCTTGATCCCGCGTTTACCTTTGATTGCCTTAGTTTCCCCGACGGTGCGGACAAACGTACTTGTGCAGGTCCTACTGTTGCTGCTGCTTCTGCTTCTACCCCGTGTGCTCTCTCACCTACCGCCGCCTCATAACTGCTTGACGCCGCTCGTCCTGCGCCTTGCAGATTTCCTCGTGTAGACCCCGCGACTCCATCTTGTCCAGGCATCTCCGCTGGTGCATTCGCTGCTGCTGCTGCCGCTCTTCTTGCCGAAGATGGTCTTTTCGGCGCTTCTAGAAAAGCACCTCTTACTCCTGGAATGCCCCTTAGTCCAGAAATAGGCTGGCTTTCAGTGTTCAGAGGTTTTGCTGCAAAAGATTCTAGGAGCCACTTCTTCACACTCCTTCCCTCTGCCGCCCCTCCGTCATCTTCGAGGTCTGGTAGGGCCCCGTCTCGTTTTTCATGTACCCCTGCTGCACTTGATAGTTCGTTGTTTGCTGCGGCGGTTCCTCCGCCTCTCCCCGCCCCGTAATCTCCCACTGGCCTCTTCACTGCTGAATTCCATGATGTTGCGTAAAGGAAGTGCGACATTGGAATCGCACTCTCCTTCGCCGCCGTTCCTTTCCTGAAATCTGCATCTTTTGAAGTCAGCGCTGCAGCTGTCTGCACGCTTGCTGTTGCTGCTCTGCGTCCACTGCGGGCTGAGAGGGCAGCATCTGCTTCTGTCGTTGGTTCTGCTCCTGCTGCGAGTAGTCCTCTCGTTGCGGGACCGGCCACATCTCCCAGCGCCGCACTCTCAGTGAATGAACATAGAAGCACAATGACATGACCAAAAAAGACAAGAAACGCCGGCGGACGCCCTCGATCCAGCAGGCGCACGTTGAACGACATATTGCAACTGTAACGACGTGGAAGAAACGGTCACCGCGAAGGCGCGTTCGACGGCAACAGGAAGACCCGTAGGAAACCTGAATCCCGACCAATAGCGGACCGGTTGAAATCGACAGTAGGAGCAACACGAGCAGCAGCAGGGACTGAATTGCAGGTAGCGACAGCAGTAGAAACAGCACCAGAAGTAGAGCAGTAACAGCGACACCGTTAGCAGCAGCAGAAGTCGTCAGTGGCAGCCATACCCAGCAAACTCCGTACCATTCGTCCTCAAGGTCGCCTTCGCTGTGGAGGCTACCACCTGCATCGTGTATCACATCAAAAAAGTCTCGGTGTCTACCAAGAGGGAGTGCGAGTGATGCCAAAGCCAAGCACAAACGTTTCCTTCGTATACGCCACCGGAGGTGGCCCTTCTCTCTCCGGTATAGACAAATTTGAACGAAGAAGAATATACGAAGAGGACGACGAAGCCAGATCTTGTAGATATGTCGAGTACATATCTATCCTACTTTTCTCTGTCTCACGTATACGCGAGTGCGTAGTTAGGAACGTGTATAGCGAAAAGGAAAAGACGTCGAGTGGACGCACTCGTGGTGAAGCAGCGGCAACGCGAGGAAGAGGGGCGGACGGTGCAAAAGCAGGGACACACCTGAGAAAGCAGCATCTAGTGGTACCCCCTTAGTGGGCACCTGTACCTGTGAACTCCGTGGATCTCCTCCCCTACTTAAGTAAACAGCGATTTCCATAGGAGGAGGTCGTGAATCCGTGGAGGCATAAACGTGGATAGGAATATCGACAGGGGAAGGAGCGGAGGCGTCAGTAACAAGGAGAGCTCAGAAAAGCGTACGCAACAGCAGCAGAAGATTGACTCCGGCTCAGAACAAAGCCCCCACAATACTGGTATGCATGTTCGTGTAACCTACACGCCTACGTGTATGCCTCCATTTGGTCGAGACATGCGTCGTTGAATCCACACACGTGAGAGTATGCACATGTTTGCATATCTGTGTGTGTACCTTTTGTATGTAGCTATATGTACCACATGTAGACAAGAGTAACAGACAGAAGGAAGTAAGTAAATCACAGGATGTCACGTGAAGTCGGGGAGACGCCCCCGGATGCCTCGTATCTGCGATACTCCAAGCCGCACGAGGCGGTGGCGGTCGGTGAGCCACGGAGACAACGGCGGTGGTGTCGCGGCAGCGTCGGCTTCTGTGGACACTCCTGCGAGAAACTCCACAGATCTCATGCGCGTGAACTGAAGGCACTGACAACGAAATCAAGATCCCCACCACTCCCCCTTGACTTCTGTGTGTCGCAGGAGCACTGCCCACAGTAGTACGGGCTGTATCGCTCTACCGGCCCCCCAAGCGAAGCAACCATCTCGGCCAGTTGTACCAGCAGGAGAGCAAGCGGCACCTGGCCGTCGCTGAAGTGCAGGTCGTAAAAAACCTCCCCCACAAGCATGTTCAGTCGAATTGAGGACCCATAGGTATTCGCCAGCAGCCACTCTGGCTGAAATGCAGGTTGTGAACTCGGCCACACGTATGTTCAGTGGGGCTGAGGACCCAAAGTATTGCACCAGCAGTCGCGCGGGTGGTATAGCCTCCAGCGGCAGCGTTCTCTGAAATGAACAGTTCCTGATTCAGCAGCAGTGCGTGAACAGTTGTTGCATCGGCAGGAACAGTGCGTACAACGAGCCAGCCTGCCACTCATTATCACTTGAGTGTCACTGCCTGTACGACAGCAGCTGTGCGTGGTAGCCGCGCTGCCGCCAGTGCTCAAGACCTTCGCTGCAGCAGCAGCAGCAGTAGTACCAGCAATACAGACCGCGCTGGCAGAGGGAGCCGCGTAAGTCCCGGTTTCGGCCTGCAGCAGGCCTGCTGCAGCAGGAGGCGTCGGTTTGAGGGCACGGTGGCGACCGCAGCGCCAGCAGCAGCATCGCACAGCACGGCGCAGGAGCAGCGGGAGCAGCATCGACGACCGCACGGCGCTGCAGCAGCGGCAGGAGCACGGATTACCCGAAAGCGGCGGCAGCAACACCAACGTGGATCACTTGAGGCCATAACAACGTGCGTGCGCACTAGCGGCAGGACCAGCAGTACAAGCACCACCTGGAAGTGCACCAAAGCGCGACACCCACAAGCATCGTCTGTCTCGTAGACACTGGTGGGATGCGGGCGTCTGGCAGCACGGGTCACTGCAGGCAACAGCTGCACCTGCAGTTCCGAGACTCGTAGATGTGGCGTCCAGCAACGACAACGCTGCTTGGAAGATTGAGCAGAGCAGTTCACGTGAGACACCCTCATGGGCATCACTCGCAGCCGGATACGCGAGCAAGTAGGACTGAAACGAAAGGCACTGTCGCATCGCGCCGTGGCTAAAGTGTTTGCTGGTGACCACAGCACTTTACAGGAGGAAGAGAGACCCCAGTGGTGCGGCTCTACAACAGCGACCAGTCATCTGCTATCTGTGTGGCCTCTCCCCGTTGTGGCCGGTATCTGCGTCGGTTATGGCTGGCAAGGCAGTGCCGTTGTGCCTCTTAGTGCTGCAGTTGCTAAGGGAGAAGAAGCGCACGGATCTGAATCATCAGTGTTGTTCGCACTTGCAGTACCACGGACTGTGTTGCGGCAGAAGCGGGGGGGCTGCCACGCAAAACAAATGCATATGCTGCAAAAAAGACCGCACCATCAGTATTTGACAAAGCCTTGACACAACCCCCCAAGAAAGCGGCGTAAGCTGGCATCATAAGCAGTAACTTACAGAGTACATCAAAAAATGGCCTGTAATGCCAGAAGAGCACAAAGAGGTTCCGTCGATATGTTCCAGTCGATGCAGAAGATAACAGCGTCTAGTCACCCCGTATGACACCGATGAAAGGGTAGCAGCCTTTTCACAGACAACCGCCGTTTCATAAAGTGCTTGTCATGATGTAATCGTGTGCAGTCTCCTTCAATGCATTCGAGCGACAAATCGCTGGTCTGCACCAGAAAGAGTATATGAAACCGACAGTCGCTGCTACTGCTAATGGTGCGGGTGCAACTGGTGCAGCAGGCGATGCGGTGACCGCATACATACGGTAACACTGACGGCAGCATCCTTGTACATATACATTAATATATATACATATATGGTATATTCATACGCACAAGCACACATGTGGCACGGACGCCATGTATGTTTACCCTACACGGGCACGTAGCCATGTATCTTCCCCATGTGACGACAAGGGCGTGGACCGTTGTGGCGAAGCCACATGCCTGTAACCATATGCGTAGGTATGGGGCCTGTAATCTTAACCTCTTTGTAAACCTCCACATCAGGTGTTGACCTTCTGGCTGTTTTTACTTCCACGCGCAGGGTACACACGTCTTCTGCCGAGTGTGCGTGAAGTAACGCATTCGGGTCTACTGCTGACGCCTTATCGAGTATAGTCTGTTACTGTTCTGTTCAACGCGAAGACATCTTGATTGGTAGAGCACAGTTGGGGACACTGCGTGGCTCCGCAGGCGCTCTCCGTGCTTCATCTTGTGCTCTCGTGTCTCAGCATAGCGTAAGAATTCAAGCGTGAAGCTTCGGCAGCACAAGCAGCTGCCAGTGTAGATACTCGTGGCTCCAGCACCGCACACACTCACTGTTCTTGCTGCTGTGAGATAGGGAGACCTGCCTGTTTTTAACTGTTCTTTCGCAGTTGGTACGCTATATACTCGCGGCTGCAGCCCCGCACACATGCTGTTGCTGCTCTGAGATGTAAAGAGTTGGCTGGTTTTAATTGCTCTTCTGCGTTGGTCTGCCCTTGTTACGCGCCCTCCGGCTCTTCAGGCCTGATCGGCTCCTTCTGTTTGAGCCACTGCAGTGGCGTATGCGCTGCGGTTCGCTCCTTGCGGTGTTGCCGCAGCTCGTGTTACTGCTGGTTCCACCACGTTTTCCTGCGCTGCTATTGCTGCCGCTGATGCTGCTCTGTAGTTGTGCCTGCTGGTGTTGCTGTTGCTGCAGTTCCTTTCAAACCACGACATACACAGCATGACCGTCAGCGACTGCGGCAGGTGCTGCAGCAGCGTTCAGGGGCACAGAGCCGCCAAAGTTGCCTTCCCATCTGCTACGGAGCAGACTCGTCGTCGCTAGCTCTTTGATGACCCGCTGCCTCCAGTAGAGCTGCGGCAGTGACTCCGGTGTTCCGTTTATCGAGCAACACAATCTTTCCTGCCACGTGCTGGGGCAGCAGCAGCGATAGCAGTGGCGATGGCAGCAGCGATAGCAGTGGCGATGGCAGCAGCGATAGCAGTGGCGATGGCAGCAGGAGCGGTCGCGGCGGAAGCAACACGAGCGCGGAAGGATCATGAGCGGCCTCAGAGGCAGCTGACGGCCCGGAGGAGGGGTGTGCAAGCGTGTATCTCCCGATCTTCACCTGTCTCCTCGTTTAGGGATCACTCTTTCTGATGTAAAAATTCTGTTGACTGTCTGTCCACTGGGATACGACTCCTTTTTAGTTTACGTCCCTCTGCGAATCTCCTTGTTCTGTCGCTCTCACATATCCGGCTTGTGTGCAGACGGGGTGCTGCACGGCTGTGAGCACCCCACACATCCCGGTGTCTAGCAACTCGCCCTTCCGTTTGAAGAGTCCTCCTTGTGTGTTTTCTTCCCTGACCCCTCTGAAAGCCTCTTCCGCTTTGGGTTGCAGGCAGTTGAGCGCGCTGAGGAGGTGTCACCATGCACAGCAGCACCTTGCTGACACGCTTCTGACAGTGGAAAATGCATGCAGCAGCTGCTGCGGCTGCCTCGCTGTCACGCCGTGTTACAGCGCTACTCTGCTTTTCCTGGTTTTTCGTGGGCTGCTGCATTCGAAACATCAGTTCTGTTGCTCCACTCCGGCAGCTACCTTTTCTGCTGCTGGTGCTCTTGCCCTCAGCTGCCTCATGTAGGAGGACACTTCCTGCCGCACACTGCTGCTGCAGCTGCAGTCGCAGTATGTATAACGGTACATGCCTGTCAGCTTTTCTCTTTCTCCTCTTGATTTGCCCTGCCTTCTCGGCTAGCTGCAGCCACAGGTACTCAACTGCTTCACAGATTCGCGCACCAGGTTTCACGACTGTAGCGGCTTCTTCACCCCCGAGGTCCACGACTATCGATAATACGGCCTCAGCTGTTGCACTTCAGGGCCTTCCTGTCGCGGCATCTGCTGTAGAACGTGTGCTGCCAGCTGCCGAGCAGGCGATTCCGCGCTCCGCACTTTCTTTAGCTCCTCAAACTGCCGAAGACACATCGCTTTCTGGCGGTCCTCTCCCTGCCTCTGTTGCTGTAACTCCTTCACCTCCTACGGCGGCTGCTGCTCTTTCGCGTTCGTCTACCAAGAAAATCCCCGATGCAGCTCACATCCTTCCTGCATCGTCATTTCTTGTTCGTTCAGCTGCTGTCGGCTTTTCGAAGCACTCGGCTGCTGCACTTGTGGCGCCGACTTCTCTTTGCACACCTCGTGCGTCTGCACCTGCTGCTGCTGCTGCTCGTGCTGCCCAGTCTTTGGCTCGGATGCATTCTCCTTCACATGTAATCGATTCACACACTGCTGTTCACACCGACAGTGTTGAATGCTGCATCACACCTCGCATTTTACGACGCTGGAACCCGTCGAACACACAAGCGGCGAGACCCTGGACCTTGTACTGCTCACTTCTCAGAAATTCTCGGCCTGTCTTTTTCACCCTGCCGTCTCCTCCAAGACCAGCAGGACGAGCGAGGAAAGCAGCAGCAGCAGTAGTCCCAAGCGTCGATTTACGACGACGAGTAGCAGTGGCGGCAGGGGAAGATGCAACGAGACAGCTACCCACAGCAAGGCGGCCAGCAACGATTCCGACACTGGCAACGTCACCACCGCCGGCGACACCGACTTCGACAGTGGCAGGAACAAGTGCACTAGCGACAGCAGGAGCAGCGGCTGCTGCTGCAAGCATAATACCAGCAAGTGCTCGAACGGCAAGTGCAACAACCACACGTTTTGCAGGGCCCTCAAGGACAACGCGGAAGGAGCGCAAGACAGGCCTGCAACAAGTCTGCTGGTATTCGTGGTCTCACCGACTCGCAGCCACAAGTACCGCCGGAGAGGCAACCTTCAGCAGTTCTTCTTTCTTTTCCTCTTCCTCCTGGGAGGCATCCATCCACAGTTTCTGCGAATGTGCTTGTACTCCCTTGGCTGCGAAAGTTTGTTCTATTGATCACCGCTCCCGCGTTTCATCTGCGCCTGGTCGATCTGCCCCGTTTACTACAAGTTTGTCTCCTGCCTTTATTCTGCCGTACTTTGGGACTGCCGCCGCGTCACCACGGCCTGGCGCTTCTTCGTCGGTGCTTTCTGCTGCTTCTCCTGGTGTTGCAGCTCCTTCTCGAGCTGTCCCGCCAGCAAATTCTTCGTCTTCTGACTCGCCAGAGTCCGCTCCTGTGCGGTCTTTCTCGTTCTCCTCTTCGTCGTCGTCTCCCACTGTCTTCCCTCCCCGCTTCTTTTCGGTGCCTTGGTCCAAGTTGTTTTCCGCTCTGCGCTCTCGCAGAGCTTCTTTTTCAGTCGGCCTCCCTCTGCCTTCCGGTTCGCCAGTCCTCGCCTTTTCCTTCTCCCTCCCCACCTCCGCCGTCCTCTCGCTTGCCACTGCGGGGGTAACTCCGTCGCGCCTCCGTTCTCGAGAAACCTGCGGTGTACATACACTGCGTGCAGCAGGCGTACGTGCGTCTGATGGCCGTGCTGTACAACCGCCGCTCGCACACACACCCGGAGCCTCCGGTGACTCGTCATCACCAGCCACACATCCGGCCGACGGGTTTGGTGCGAATACTGCCACGCCACCGGTTGCACGTACTCCGGAGGCCTGCAGTGGACGTGCAGGGACTGCAGCAGGTGTAGGTACACCCCAGGGCCGCCGTGTACAGCCTGTCGACTTCGCGGCGGAACTCAAGAACAGCTTTCTCTGCTATGCGTACAGCACGATCCTTTCGCGTGCTCTCCCCGATGTGCGCGACGGCCTTAAGCCCGTACACCGCCGTCTTCTCTTCGCCATGAAAGTAAAAGTTCACGTTTTTCCTGATTTACCTCTACACGCATTTCTCCGCACACACGTGTCTCTCTCTCTCGCTCCATGAAAATACGCCTCTGTACCGAGGATGACACACTGATACTTGTAGCCGCCAGATCTGTCTTCAACTGTATAATCTCCACATATATATCTCTAGACAGGTGTCACTCTTCAGCTTTGTCATTACGTGGTAAGTTACACGTCTGTGTGTTGTGGTATGGGTTCCACTTTTTCGTCTTCACACGCGTATGCGTACCCTCCGGGCTGCGTGTACCTCTCTCGCCGCCGCAGGCGGCAGGCCTTTGGGTGAGACGAGGAAGCGTCTCACCGACAGGAATGTGGGGTGTGGCTGCGTGGAGACACAGCAAGCCGCTGAGGGGGGCTACGGTGTGTATACTGGAGACGTGCAAATGCAGAGGCGCCTTCCGAGCTCAGGGGGCAACTATGAATAGACATGTATCTTCTCAGGGAAGCAACACAGATATACTCGGGTCACCCGTGCCCTGCAGAGGTGCGGCGAGAGAGAAGTAACACACCTACACGGCCAGCATCCCCTGCGAGTACGTGTGTTCGCATAGACAAGCGCTCGCAGAGAGAAGCTTCCCAGTACAACTCCCCCCGCCTTCCTGTTCGTATACATATATACACATATATACAAGTAAAATTGCCTCTGCTTTTACCCACGTACACAAGCCCTCCCGGCTGGTCCCCTGTAAACTCCATCGGCCTCCGTGTTCGTGTATATGTATATGTGCATATTTATATACATATTATGTATACATATGTACTTCTGCGTGTACTCACGTATACACACCCTTGCACGTGGACCCCTGCAAACTCTTTCTGAATCCCTGTGTGCGTGCAAATGTACACGTGTACCTCTATACGCGCGTACGTTGCGTAGAGACGACTCGTGCCCATTGCCGCGGCGCAGGCTCCACTCCTTTTCATGTATAAAGAAATTCACCGGAGTGTAGTAGGAGCGGTAACAGAGCGTTGCAGACCTGTGGATGGGCCGTGTGTACACCGTTCAAGCAAAGGCAGCTGTGAAGATCTGGACGGGCCTGTACGGTGTCACACCTGTCTGGCTGTGTATGAGCAGGCTTATTTGCTTGCATGTGTATACGCGTGCACGCGTCCACATATGTGTTCGCCGCTACGAGCCTACAGGCGTGCCACACGTGTATTACACCGTTTATTAAGTATGTGCGTGGCTGGCTACGCGCCCCGGAGAAGCGAGGTGGAGGACAGTGCGGACACGCGCGCCAGGTCGGCCACGAACAGGTATAAATATATACCACGTGTCGATCCCGTAGTAGCCCGCCGAGAGACACACGCACGTCTGTAGCTTGTGTACTACTTCCTCATCTTCCTGTCGCTCATTTCTCGTGGCCGGCTGCGTGCTTGTCGCAGCAACTGCAGCTGCGGTCCTCCGGAGGCTTCCGCAAGTGCGCTCGCGTCGTCGGAGAGGTGCTGGGCCGCTTCCACCCCCACGGCGACCAGGCGGTTTACGACGCACTCGTGCGGTAATGCGCCCAGCGACTTCACGTCTATGTGTTTGCCCAGCAAGCAAGAACAACTCTCCAGCCCCTGCTTTCGTCTCTCTCTTGTCTTGTATACAAAATTTATACAGAGACGCAGTGTCGATTTCTCTTTGCCCCGCACGCGACGACGTCTCCTCATCCCCTGCCTTTTTGCCACTATGGTGTAGCCTTCCACTTATAGACGCACCAAGTCTGTCTCTCTCTGCACCACAACACACGACTCTGTCGTGACCGCCAGCGTCTGCGGAGGTCGTGTACTTTCCCATACGTAGACGCGCGCAGCAACACGTGTCTCTTTGCCCATCAGGCAAGAGCCCCTCGCCACCTGCTCTTCCCTCTCTCCTAGAATGTGTAGAGTTCCACGCGCCAACCCAAAACACAGGGGCAGCTTTTGCAAGAATTCCTCGGTCAGCTCTGTTCGGCGCTGAGTGCGCGGCCCTCTCACCCCCCCCTCCCGTCTTAGGGGTGCTCTGGGGGCGCACTAAACGCAGAACTTTGGCGCCGCCGTGTCTGCCACACGCGTGCCGTGTTGGCTCTCCGCGACACCGTTGCCTGCCTGTTTTTCTTTTGCATACCCCTCGGGTGTCCACACACGCGTGACAATCTCTACGTGTGTTCCTCGTCTCCGTCTGCAGTAGACGCACAAATGTGCGTGCAAACATCTTCGTCTGAGAAGGCGGAGTGACGCTTCAGCGCGGTCAGAAGCTCCTTGCCGCATTCCGGAGACTGTCTCTCTAATACCAAGTGTGCTCCTGGCGACCCTCATCGAATGCACGAAGCAGTCCCAGTTTTATTCTCTACGTGGAGAGTTGGCTGGACATATGTCTGTCTGTCTGTGTGTGTGTGTGTGTCTATAACACGCATGTTATATGTACATTCATACAGATGTCTGTGCGTCTCATCAGGTGGATATTCTCAAGAGTGCGCGTCGACGTGTTGGCACAGACCGCAAGGGGAGAGGGGTGGCGCTGTTCAGGGCTCGAGGACGAAGCAGATGTGGGTGACTCCGTGTGTGGCGGCTGTCTCTGCTTCGCTCTGCGTCAAGGCCTGCGCCTGTGGCATTCTGCGTCTACGCGCGTATTTCCCTCAGTAGAAACAAAAACACTCAGCTGTGGGGCCGTGTGTTCACACTTCCGCTGCACCCGGTCCTGCAGCCGCATCCGGTCACCTACACTGCATCTGTGTCTTCGTCGCACGTCCGACCTGTGCGCCTCTCTGGCTGGTGCTTCCTCGAATACTCAGTCGGTAACCTACGTGACGGAAGGACACATGCTGCTCTCTTCCTATCCCGCTGCATATGCATATGACGGCCTCGACAGGGATCCGTACGTGCATGCGCGGATCCACCTGCTCGTATATTGGTGCGGTCATCTCTTGCTACAGATATACAGGGAAGGGCAGTTGATGGCTAGCGCGAATGTGATCAAGTGTGTACTACTACAAGTACTCCTGCGGTGGGACTGTGCTGCTGATGCTGCCGCACAGGCTGTCTCAAACATTCGTCTCTGCGCACCCCCTAATAGACGGCCACGGCAACTTTGGATCGATTGATGGAGACCCCGCTGCTGCGATGCGCTACACAGAGTGCAGGCTCTCGCGTATCTGGTAATTGTCTACACACTTTTACCGCCGTCTCACGTCTCCGTTCTCCTTGTAAGGCCTCTGATCTACGTATGTGCATATGCAGATGCGTGTCAGCCTACGCAGATCTGTCTAGACTGGGACTACAGCATTACAAATATTTTGCTATATGCAGATATGTACACGAATACGTCTCTAAGTGCATCCGTGAATGACTCCTCTTCAAGCCTTCTCTCTCTAGCTCGCTGCGTATATGTGTATATATGTATAAATGTCAGCCTACGCACGTCTTTCTAATAGGTATACATAATAGTAGATGTGCGGGTACATGCGCCAATGTAAGTCCATACTTCTCTATTCGTACACTTGTGTGCACGCATGCAAATTTCTTCTGAAGCTTTCTGTTTTCTTCCTCAGCTACTCTCTCTGTACGTATATGTGTGTATATATATGCATGCATACAGGTGTGCCCGGACAGTATCTGTGAACGTGCACCTCTTCTAGTACATCCGACAGCTGCAGCTGTTCCACACTGTGAGAATTGAACTTAAGTCTTTTTTGCTGTAGCAGCTTTTTCGGCGTGCTGCTTCTCCGTTTGCGTCTCCTGCTAATACGCTGATCCTCCTGTTGCTGCCGCTGCGGCTGCTGCGCCTCGCGGAGATGCTGCCGCCCCTTTTCCGGGTGTTGCTGTGGCTGGCGTTGGGGCTGCTGCGGCTGTTGCTTCTTCCGCTGCTTCTGCTGCTGCTGTCACTGCTTGTGTTAACCGCGCCCGTGCATCACCCCCGCGTAGACCAGCAGCAGCATCTTCCAGTGCATCGATTCTCTCTCCGAGAACATGTAAGTAAGGGATGAGTTAAAAATTACCTTCCTAGTCCAGCCCGATTTCTGTAGACTTCCCACTGACTCGCCGGTGTATATCATCTGCGTATACCTGGAAGAGTATCGCACACCGAAGGAGACGTAGACGACTGCAGAAAAATCCGGTGTGGTGTTGCTCCATGGGCGCAGCAGCTGCCTGTGCGTTGCTGGTGTTGCAGCGAGGATGTGCTGCTGCAGGACCTCACGGAGGAAATCGTAGCGTTCAAACCCAATTTCGATTCCACAGAGGTATGCGTCCTCCCGGCACTCGAAACGACGAGCAGCAGCTGCTGGTGCCATGCGAGTGATGCCGCTGCTGCTGCCGCTGCTACTTCTGCCGCACCATCGGCACTTCCTTCCTCTGCGTCGCGCCCTGGTCTCTACGCACACGCATATATATATATGTATATTGATAGGGCGGGATTCGTGACACGGGTACGCGTACGCGCATACCATGTTGAGGATTTCTGCTAGCGTCGAAATCCTTAGTGCTCCCTCGACTCCCATAATATATGCCTGCTGTGCTTCCCAGCTGTTCAAAGACACCTACAACAGGCGCAAAGGCTGCAGCATTCACCTCGTCGTGACTCCTTTTGCTATGAGTGCTTCTAACACTACGTACACACGTATATATACGTGTAAACACACACATATGTATATGCCTACGCAGGTCGTCTTCGTCGTCAATTCCAGCAGACGTTGGTGGCGTCTTCCCGAATATTACGGTGTTCCACATTCCTTGTGTAACTTCTACCACTATTTTACTTCCGCCGGCTTCCCATATCCTCACCTTTACACACCCGTTTCCACTGTGACGCACTTCCGCGACAATATTCTTTCTACTCTCTTTGCATCACGACACTCGCCTTCAGCGTTTCTTTAAATATTACGTTCCACGTAAACGACGACTGCTATTGAATGTCTCGGCAACAGTAGACTGCCGCGCCGCTTCTACATTTTCTTGGGACACGGCACTCCTCCTCTTACTCCCAGGACCTTTGCAGATGATATTTCCGCAGTTACAGATCTTTTTTCACTACTGCGCGTACCTGCACGCCTGTCTGTGGTGTGCTGCACGTTGCTCGAACGCTCGGGAGACGCCCAGACACAGCAGCGTTACTCTGCTGCAATAGCGCGCTCACTGACAGGATGCGCAGCAGAAAGCCACTCTGCTGCGGTTAAACATTTCCCCCCTTGCAGTCGTTTCTCCTGCGCGCACGGCTGCGAATTCCCGCTGCTGCTGCTGCTACGCACGGTGCTGCTCTTTTTTGGCGTGCTGATGCTACTGCTGCGTCAAGCCAAAAAATAACAGCACCGTCCTTTTCCTCCCCCACACGCATCGCAGACACAGCTGCTCTGGCAGAAAGAAGAGACCTGCACCCACGCCGCCTTCCCAGTGTGTCACCTATTCTTCCTCAAAATTTCCCTGCAGCTCCTGCGGCAGGAGCTGCAGCTCTCAGTGGTGCTGTTGCCATTTCCAGCGGCTTCTTTACTGCTCCTGCCTAGGCTTCCGCATTCCCCTCTGCCACTCACATTGAGCAGCTGCTGTTGTTCGAGCCGGCCACCCGCCGGCTTCGCCCAAACTGCTGGAGACAAACGTGCTTCACATGAAAGTGAAACAATAGCGTTTCTGCTGTTGCCCATACCGTGTAGAGTTAGGCAGTCAGTCGTCCTTCCAGCTCGACGCAGCTGCTGCAACACAATTTTTTCAAAGGTAATTAGTGCGGTGTCTTCAGATGCTGTGCAGCGCTGCTTGGGTGACTGCACGCGCGTTGCTGCTAATGCTCCTTCCTCACAACTGCAGTAGGGACGCTGCAGATTCCTGAGACTGTTCTCCTCCGGCCGAACTACCAAGGCCTAGCTGTTTCGTTCGTGTGTTTGGGGAGGCCGTCTGCTGCTGTTGGTGTGTCTGCTGTTTCTGCAATTACCACTCGAAGCGCGCGCCTGCATTCTGTGCTGTGCCGGAGGCCTGCGGCTGTTCCGTATTACGGGTGTGCTACTTTATCTAACGCAGGACGCGTTCGACTTACGTCTGCTGCTATTGTTCTCGACCTGCCTGCCGCTGCTGCTCCTGCTCTTGCGGCGCAAGCGCGACAAAAAGAGCTCTTTTTGCTGGTGCGGTGCCTGCTGCTGGGGCTACTGCTATTGCTGCGCTGGCTACTGCTGCTGTGCTGCTGTGGCTGCTGCTTTCGGCAGAAGGAGCCCACCGTGTTTGCTGCGCGCGCCCCCCTGCTGCTGGTGCAGGGCAGCACAGGCATTGCCGTTGGCGTTAGCACTCAGATTCTCCCGCACAACCTAGGGGAGGTCGTCGACGCAACTATTGCGCTGCTGCTGTAAGTTCTGGTGGCTGCGGTTGCTGCTCTCCGACCGTTTCCGCTGCAGTTGTTGCGTGTCTCGTGCTGCTACTGCAACCGTTGTTTGGGTGCTTAATGACCGCCCGGGACGTGGTAGCCTGATAACGGCCTCACCCTCTGTATGCAAGGTGTTTGCGTCTTCCTGCCAGCTAACGCCACCAGTGCAGTTTCTACTAACCTCAACACATGCATTTAGCCACGCGTGTGTCAGAAGATTAACTGGCCCATGTGTCTATGCATGTACATATCTGTGTATGTGTAGACACGTCTGCAGTACTCAGTGGCGGCTGTTTAACACTAGGTGCTGCTGCTGCAGAGTGCGTTCACAGCCGCAGGGTGGCTGGTCGTACCTGTAAAACGGGTGGAGCAGCAGCTTGTGCACAAGTTCTTTCATTCGGTCTGCTGTCTTGTAGTCTGTTTTCAAGGGACAATGTTGAAAAGTAATACTTCTTACCGTCAGCACAGGTATACGTGCATGAAGAGTCTAAGAACCTTATAGATACATATATATATGTATATATATATATATGTAGCACGTATGCGTGTTTGCATCAATAGGCGGATGTCTTCTTCCTCTTTTTCCTCGATATATAAATGTATGTGTGTATGACGAAGGAAGTGTACCTGCATAGACTTCTTTGTATAGAAGTAACTACACGTGTTGATGTAGCGTTAAGTGAAAGAGGTCACCGAAGAGCGGGCTTGCGGACTTTTGGATTCCCGCCGTACGTGTGTGTGTGTGTGTATACTGCTGTTGCTGCTGGGTCTAATCGCCGCTCATCCTACGACCCATGCTGCTGCTGCTGGACGCAGGGATCGCCGCGTGAGTGAGGAAGAACTCGCTGCTGTGGTGCAGGGGCCGGACTTCCCCACAGGGGGACTGCTGCTGAACGGAGGCGAGATGCAAGAGGCATACGCTGCTGGCCACGGTCGAGCCCTGTTACGCGGCTGCTGTCACGTAGAGGAAGCAGGTCTACCTGTTGCTGCTGCATGCACGGCTCTGGGAGGTGGCGGTGCAGATGAAACCCGCGCCCGCGCCACCACGCATCTGCAGCAGCAACAGCAGCAGAGACGAGCGCAGCAGCCCCACAGCAGCGGAGGACTACAATGGCAGCAGGACGAGAAGGGAGCAGATAACGTTGCTGCTACTGCCGAGGGAGCCGGCGGCAAGCGCCCGCGGGGCAGGCTAGAACGAAGGCTCGTCTTCACTGAGTTGCCCTACAATACCAACAAAGTACGAAGCAGCAGCAGAAGCACCCACAGTTTTCTCGCGCGTCAGCAGCAGCAACAGGACACAGCAGCACGAGAAACGCCGACAGTCCTGCACAACACCAGCAGCGCCAACAATAGAAGACAGCCGCAGCAGCCGGAGACAGCGAGGGCAGCAGAAGCGCCGTCTCTCGTGCACAGCGTCATCAGCAGCAGCCGGATCTTCCAGCAGCAGCACGAGCACAACCCAGTACGACAGAGCGCCACCAGAACCAAGGGTGACACCTCTTTTTCTTCCCTGTCGAATGCTATACTTTTATAGCTTGCTCCATAGCGTTCCTGAGTCTCACCACTACCGTGTCTTTGTCCGCCATTCTTTCTTCTCTCTGCTTTCTCTCCACATGTATATATATGTGTATATCTCACATTTGAACATGGGTACACGTGCATGCGTCATCTCCCTGCCGCGCTTGTAGGAGCTCGTTCTACGTAGCCGCTTTCTGCCCCGAAGTGTCTCCCTTCATTGTCACTCGCTGACCAGTGCAGAAAAGAAGAATTCGTCACCCCGCGGAGGCGACTACAGTCGGACTGTGCTGAGGCAATTACCAGCGAAGACGTGACCTGCAAGTTGATCCCATCTGTGTATCTACAGTCTCTCTGCCCGAGACGACGTTTTCTCGTTTAGCTATCCACGGGTTTTGCTGCTGGGTCTAACTGCCGCTCCTTCTCCTGTTCGTGCTGCTGCTGTGCTGCAGTCGTTGACTCCACCTGCGACTTCTGTTGCAGTCGCAGCAATGCGACTGTGGCTTTTGCTTCGCTTGCCCCCCTATTGCTGCCGAAGTGGGGGGGCGGTGGTGCTGCTGCTGCCTGTCTGCAGTGCTGCCACTACAGATTTGTTGCTGGGGCGGTGAATGCTTGGTGCTTTTCAGGGCGCAGTGTTGCTGCTGCGTCGCTTCAGGAAAGCAGCGCTGCTGACATATTTGCGTGTGCTTGCTTCTACTGCTTGATTTTGGCGTTGCGCTGCTCGATCTCCACACCTAGGTGCGTACGCGTATATACCCAGGTGTACACACGTATACGTGGCTAGAAAGAGATACGCGTACAGGTCTGTTCCCACGCGCTTTTACGGTAATGCTGCTGTTGCTGCGTCCTGAAGCCCTGCTGCAGACGAGCCACAGTCCTTCCCCGTTGCTGTAGCTGCTGTGCTGCGGCTCCTCAGTGCGCCCTTTCGTTCTTGTATGCGCTTTTTGTCGAGCTCGGATTCACCAGGGGGTCGCTGCTGCTCCAGCTTCTTTGTGTGCTGTTGCTTTTCTCTTGAGCCATCGCTGGAGTGTCACCTGAAGGATAGGAGCCGGGTCTGACGTATAGCGTCGGCTCTGTACTTACACAGGTTCCGCTGCTGGTACACTGTTCTCTTGGTCTGTGTGAGGTCCTCTGCTGCTGCTGCAGCGTCCGCCAGTGGTGCGCGCTGCTGTGGGGTGGGTGCTGCTTCTCTCATTCTGCTGCCGCCGTCGGGCTGCCCGTGTTGTTCTGCACTGTCGTTGGTGCTGCTCATTCGCCCGTGGTCACTTGCTGCCTCCTGTGTAGGCTCCTCGCGTACACAGGCTCCGTCTCCCACACCGCTGCCGCTGTGCTGTTGCTGCCGCTCAAAATGCAGAGCTCCCTCGTCCAGCTGCTGGCCCAGATGGTTGCAACAAAGAACCTGGAAGATGTGACAGGTACTCCCCTCCTTGCGAAAGTAGCTGCAGGTGCACCTGCTTTTGCGCGTGGTGACTGCTTGTCATTCTTCGCTGGGTCAACCTCCTGCGTTAGATCACGTTGTCCCAGGAGGGTTAATTTTTTGGCGCTGTACACTCGTGCATGTGCTGCTGCCTCAGGTGCTTCGCTGCGGCAGCAGCTGCTGCTGCAACACGAACGCTGTCGCGCCTCGTGCTGCTTCTCCTCCTCCTCCTGCTTCTTCCTCCTTCGGTTACAGCTGCTTCTATTGCCCCCTACCTCTGATGCTGGCGCTTCAGTTCTTGCTATTTCACGGTGCTTTTGCTTCTATTACTCCTGCGCGTACTGCTGCTTTTGCTGGGTGCCTGCATCTGCGAGCCCTGCTGCTGTGCGTACCGCTCTTGCTTCTCCTGTTCCTTCTTTGCTGCTGCAGCTTCTGACGCGCATGACTTCTAGTGATGTTGCTCGCCTCGTCCAACGAAAAGAGGGCGTCTGTCGGACTCGTTCCTGCTGTCCCTGCTGCGTACGTCGTGCTCGTCGATTGCTAGGGTCAGTATTCTTGCTGCTGCGTGTGCTCAGATCGATCTTGCTGCAGCCTCTTCGTTTGCTGCTGCATCTGCTGCTGCTTTTCTGCGGTGCGGCGGGGTTTACAGCTACCGCCACGTATTCGCTCTTGATACTTCTGCCGTAGCGATATAGCCATGGCTGCGGGCGCGTCAGTCTTTGCTTGCCTTGATGTGTGTATCTCAGATGTTTCTGCTCCTCCTCCAGCAACCGTCCGTTCGCTTTGAAGCCGCAGCCGGGTGCGCGGGGAAGTGTGCCGCTTCGTCTTCAGTACGTGTACGTAGCGCCTGCTGAGCAGCTGCTTCAGCTGCTGCTCGTTGTAGCTGCGCCTTCTGCACGAGCGTGTGGCCCTGCGCGTCCTGCTGCTGCTGCCACTGGTCAGAATGTCGTTGCTGCGGCGCCGCCTGTCTCTGTGTGGCTGATACGTTGTAGGCGTCCGAGACGAGACAGACTGGCGCGGCGTACGCCTCGTGTTAGTGCTGCGGAACGAGGCGTCGCCACACGCGGTGCTGCAGCAGCTGCTGCACACAACTCCTCTGCAGGCGTCTCTTCCGCTCAATATCATCGCGCTCGACAAAAATGCTCGACCCACCAGATTTTCTCTCAAGTAAATGTGTGCACGTATTAGACAAAAGTATCTCCGCATGTTAAAACAGTCACCTACATATATACATATATATATACATGTGTCTATGTATATATATCTGCATCAGTGGGTTGTCCAAAGGGCTGCTCCGCCGTACTTCTTTGGTGGCTACATAGGTGTGTACGCACGCCTTGGCTTACTTGTGTATACACATATAAATGTATATATATATATATATATATATATTTGTACGCAGAGATTCGCACGTGTTTATGAAGCCCTGCGTACTGCCACGTGTGAGCACATCTATCCATGGACCTACGCGTGCTGTCTGAGTGTACGCGTATATTTGTCCCGGCCCAAATCTGTAGGTGCAGTTTAATATACATGTGTATGTCACGGATAGCCACACAGAGGTATGTCCACATATATAGATACATATTTAATGAATTGCATGCCCTGTGTACAACGGTCGTCGCCGCTAGTTGCACGGTGCAGCTTCAGCAGCACGGCGCGCAGCATCGATTTTGTAGCGGACGCAGCAGTAGGAAGAGCACGGGAGGATGAGGACGTGGTGTAGGTGGAGGAGGAGCACGAGCAGCAACCGGAGCGCCAGGCCGACCACCGGCGCGAGAGGGTGCAGAAGCAGCGTGATAGCAGCAACCCGACGAGTAACAGTGCCGCAGTGGACACATCGGCGATGCAGCAGCAGCAGCAGCAAAAGCTGCAACAGCAGCGAAAGCTGCAACAGCAGCAAATGCTGCACCAGCAGCAGCAGATGCAACAGCAGCAGCAGGTGCACCAGCAGCAGCAGATGCACCGGCAGCAGCAGATGAATCAGCAGCACCAGATTTATCAGCACGCGTCCTCGTCACCGGTATCTGCGACACGAGTCTCCCCACTGCTGGGGGGGGCCGCGAGCTGGATATTATCTTCGAAATTACTCGCAGCCTCCTCTTGCTGCTGCATGACGTGCATCTCATAGCTGTTCACCTGCTTCTTCTTCCTTGGTTGTCTATCAACCTACGTGTGTCTGCGCGCACGTGGCATGCAGACGATGGCGTTGTCGTAGTGACGTCCTCCCCTGCCCCTCTGTACACATATACGTGTACGAGATAGCCCGCGCAGCAGCGTTGTATTGCATGCATATGCGCATGTATGGGTCACATGTCTCTCATCTCCGCAGTTGTTCCTCGGATCCCCCTCTCTCCATGTGTACCCCTGTTTTCAAACTTAGGGGCACACATACAGATATATACCTTTACACTTGTACAGACATATGCACATGTATATACATGTATATCTTCAGATGCTTCTATGAACCTGTGTTTAATTATTTACCTATTTATATATACACTCTTTGCATCTATCTATCTACCTATCTACCTATATATATATATATCTAGAGATAGGTAGATATATGTGTACACCTACATACATATGCATGTATGTGTATCGCCCCGTTTACGTAGGCCTCCGTATAGGTGGTTGGAGGCGGTGATAAAGCGTGAGTCAGGCAGTCCTCCGGCAGAGTAGACCGTCTCTAACGGAGCAGCAAAGCTAGTGCGATGAGGCGTGAATCGCCATGACTAACAGAAGCATGGGGCACTGTCACTGCCCCAGGGACCGTACTTTTGCTGGAGGAGGGCCAAAAGGAAAGGCTGCTGCGGCGAGCCTACTCGGGCGAAAAAGGTTCAGGAGAAAATTAATTTCTGCGTCTTGATGAACGACGCATCTACCAGACGACTGTCCCACCACGCGTATCAACTGAATCACAAGGAAACTGCGGCTCTGCTTTTGTTTCCATGCGGGCCTTCGTAGATTCAACAAAGGCGACGGGCTTGATACACCTGTCCGTGCTACATCTGCAGAAACGCCTGTCTATACACGCCTGTGGCTCCCTCTGCCCCCCGTATACACACGTGTATACGCGTGCGTGTGTATATGGGTATAAGGCCTACTAGACGTGGTGATACGTGTACACATCAATATACGTATGTATATGTATGGATAAGGGAGGACCGTACACACCTTGATATGTAGGAGGCCTACATAGAACTTCAAGCAGAACGCCGCGACTTTCTTCTGCCTGAACGTCTCTCTAAGGTTTTGCAAGGGCACTTGCTGACCGCGTGGTGTTGCTGTTTGTTTACGCCCGTTTGCTGTCTCGTCTGCTTTGCTGCTCTCTGTGCATCTCTCCGCCCGCCCACCTGCTGGTACCGTGCTGTGGACGCTCCTTGCCACTCCTGCGGGCGCTACTGTTTCAGCGCTGTCGCTGCTGCTGCTGTCCCGCCCCCCGCACCTCTTGCTGTAGTCCCCCGTGCTTGCTGCTGGTCGTGCTGCACGTCCAGGAGTCTGCGTCTCTCTGCATGTGCGGAGCTGCTCCTTCGACTTTCTGCGGGTGCGGGCTGTCTGAAGGGAATTGCTGCTGGCTTGGATCGAATTTCGCTTTGAGACGCTGCGGCGCATGTTGAGGGCGGAGCAGCAGCAGAGAGAAGCACGACTGCATCTCCTGCAGGGGCTTCTGCATGCAGTGAAGCACTCCGAGAAGTTGCTGCTGTTGCTGCGCAGCTGTCGCACGCCAGCAGATGCCAAGCAGGCTCTTGTGTCACGTAAGCAGCGCGTCCATCAGCAAACTGACTAACCTGTCTATAGTTCTCCTTTCCCCCTCTTGCCAGACCACACGTGGTTGTCTGTATTATGCACACAAGTCCCTCTACATAGACATACGTGTGTGTTCCCGTTGGGGCGTCTCTGTCTTTGTCTGTCTGTTTCTCTCACGTTCTGTCTGGCTGTCCCCGTCTCCGTCTCCCGCTCTGTCTCCGTCTCTGTCTCTTTGTGTGTTTCTCTTCTTTTCTCTTCGCCACTCACTTTCTGTCCACCGTCTTGACCGAGCGGAACTGATGGCGCTGCGACAACAATTTCGGCCTCATTGCATGTGCTCTGAGCCCTGCCTTCAAGGAAGTCCCGTGCAACACATGGACATGCATGGACATATATATGTCTATGTATATGTCTGCAAGCGTATTTTTTCTGGCGGGTATGTGTCTGTCTGTCTGACCATGTGTGTGGGGATGGCGCTCACAGCTAAATATACAGGTACACAGCGCAGGCGTGTATACAAATGAAGATCAGTTTGACTGCGTGGACAGCGCCGCATGCAACAGTCACTGTCCTTGCAGGTTCCAGCAGTGCCGCAGCAAGCGCTGCCGTGGTGCCTGCGACAGTCCACAGACCCCGCGCCAGCGTAGGCACTGCCGAGTGTATCACGGGCAGCCCGTCCCCACGCGGAGCTTCACAGAACTTTTGAAAGGCAGCGAGCACAGAGCGCCACCAGTAGAAACGCCAAGGAGCCAACACGGGTAACGTGTATACTTTACCCCTCTCTGCCAGAGCACTGCCATACGCATACATATATATATATATATAGGGACAGGGCGGCAGCACCGGCAGCAGGGTACCCAGTCGCAAGCACACACTTCTCCTATATCTGCTAGCGCACGATTATATATATATATATATATGTATGCAGGGTCGTGACGCATATATGCGATTGTTCACGGAGGCAAGTGTAGATGCAGCAGCGTTTGCAGAAACGTGTGCGCAGGGGGGGAGGCACCGGCAGGCGGTTGACGCTTGGAGCGTCGCGATCCCATACAACTCCACACGAGCAAAGAACAGTCTGCCAGGCCTCTTCCTCGTCCGCTCTCACAGCTGCGTCCTCGACGTCTGCGTGGATAGTTTAGCAGATGGCGTGCGTTGCCTCGTCGCATGGCGTCAACCCGCACACACACACACACACACACACTTTGCCGCTGTGTCCTTGCAGCTCTCTCTCCCTGTTGACGTGCATATATTCGTCTATCAAAGAATGGACAGTGCGTCCTACGGATGTTGAAAACCCGACCGTGTTGGCACGCGTCCGTATCTATGCACGTGTGTGGCGCTATATAGAAGGAAAAGGAGCCAGTCGCGAGCTCCCCACGGACCGGGCAGAACATGTACTTTGGAGGGATGCAGAGGGACTGCTGCAGTGCATGCGGCTCTGTGCGCCTTTGATTGGTGCACGTGCAGGTAGCTAGCTGGTCGGTGGTACTATAAGTGTGTTGCAAGTAGGTTTATCTCTCTCGTGCATGTATGTTGGGTTGGAGGCACCTGATCTCTGGGGCTTCCCTGCTGCTGCTGCTCCGCTCATTCCTGCTGCTGCTCCTCGGCTCATTCCTGCTACTGCTGCTGCTCCGCTCATTCCTGCTGCTGCTTCTCGGCTCACTCGTGCTAGTGCTGCTCCGCCGCTCATTCTTGCTACTGCTGCTCCGTCCGTTCCTGCTGCTAGTGATTCGTGCTTCGCTGCTGCTTCTCATGTTTCTGCACGTGTTTTTGCTGCTGGTGTCTTTGCGCACATCGTTGCTGCCGCTGTCGGAGGCACCGCTCGCGCTGTAGCTGCAGCTGCTCTGGTCTGCAACACTTTCGTTGCGACAGCTTGTCGCTGCTGCTGTCCGTCTTCCGTTGACGACTGCGCAGAAGCTCCGTTTCGTTTTTCGCCCGCACAGGCGGATGGACTCCTACGCCTAACGCTGGGGCGTCTGACTCGCCTGGAGCAGCAGCAGCTGGAGGAGGAGGAGGAGACACAGCGGCAGCGTGTGCAACAGTTGGAGCGCCTCCTGGTGGATGACGC
Source organism: Sarcocystis neurona (assembly GCA_000727475.1). Lineage (NCBI taxonomy): Eukaryota > Apicomplexa > Conoidasida > Eucoccidiorida > Sarcocystidae > Sarcocystis > Sarcocystis neurona. Next base: position 674,587 of record KL647321.1, on the reverse strand, counting down.
TGCCCTGCGAGACTTGCTCGTACAGGAGCTTCAAGAAATTAAAAAGCTGCATGCAGTTCCTCGGCGGACGGCAGTGAGACGGACTCCCGCAGAGGCTCGTGAGCGCCGGCGACTGCTACAGCTGCTTCACGCTCGGCAGCAGCAGGCCCCCCTCCGTCAGTCTGAAGACGAGACTCAGCAGCAGGAGCAGACAGAACTTTTGCAGCAGCAGCAGCAGCAACACAGATACACTCAAGAAAATCGGGCCGATTCGCAGGAGATGAGTGGCACCCCCCGCATGCAGCCCGCCGCTAGGAACCTCTCAGGGACCCGCGTGTCTTCTGCTGCTGCTTTTCCCGCGACAGCTGCTTCTGGTGCTCCCGCAGCGGCTGCGTCACTTGCTGCTGCTGCTCCTCCTGCGGCCGCTTCTCCTACTCCTGCTGCTGCTTCCACGCCGGTTACTGCTTCCGGTGCTGCTGCACCCCGTGCTCTCTGCGGTGCCGCCGCTGCTGCTCCTGCTGCTCCTGGGTCTGCCAACGGCGTGGAACTTGTCACGGACGAGGAAGCTGGACATTCCTTTGTGTGTGAAATGGACTTAGTTAGCAACACCCGGTAATGCCAAGGAGTCCTTTTTGTCACTAACATGGAAGACGAGATGCTCGAGTTCAAACGATGACAGGAAACGCAGAGTTCCTCTCTTTCTGGCTAAGTGCTCACTCGTTCCACGCTGCCGGTACTAGCGCCCGCGTCACTTCCGCCAGAATGAATTCTCCTGCTGCTACGAGAATTTCTCCTGTTCGCTTGCCTACGTCCCTCTCTCACAATGCCATTTCTACTCTCTTCTGGACTCTCTTTTCTCCGGCTTCTCTTGCTTCTCTTACCGCTACTCTCCCCCTACTGCTGCTGCTGCTTCTGCAAGGGCCACTACTACTACTGCTACTTACCACTGCATATCGCGGCCTCCTGTCCAGCAGCCTACTCTGCTGGCGTCCGCTGCTTCTCCTACTACTGTCACACGCGGGGCAGACATCTTAGCTGACAACACTTCGAGTGCCAAGACGTCTACATTACGACTAGTACTCTAAGAAGACGTAGAGCAACAGCAGCAAGGAAAGTTGCAACAGGGCGTCTAATAGTCGTGCACCACACCAGCAGCGACTTCTACGGCTCCTACGACGAGTACTAGGACAACAACATCTCGTTTGACTTCTAGTATATAGCGCTACTATCAAAATGTCGATGATCTACTGCTGTGACTACGAGTACGACTCTGACTGCCTTTTTTCACTCGTACGAATACGTCTCCTGGTGTGATTGTGATCACTTTCCCGACTACTGCGACTGCTCCCATTTCACGTATATGTAGAGGTATGTTTGTATCTGTATATAGGTACACGTCTACATATGTACGTAACCATACACTTATATGCGTACGCGTGCATGTATATACACATATGTACATTTATTCATATGTAGATAGCTAGGTCGACAGTCGACACGTATACGTATATACGTGTACGGATATATCTGCACGATTGCATGCATATACACATACATATGTACGTACTTATAGATCTTAATCCATGTACATATATATGCATGTGCGTATGTATACGCGGATATACAACCATATTTGTACGTATGCCTGTATACAGATATACATAGATATGTGTACACGCATATACGGATGTATTTGTACATGTATGTCGTCAGTTGAATGTGGACGTAGGAGGACTATCGAGGCCAAAAAGCACATGTAGGCGTATGTGAATAACTGTGTTTACGTGTCTGTGGACGCGTGACGGTCCACCTGTTTGCCTGTCGCTGCTTCCACGGCAAGAGCGACTCTGATGCTATGGCTGCACCCTCTCGCTACTGTTTCCATTTTTCGTGCAGCTGCGAGCAGTCAAACGCATGTTTTAGGAATCCCGCAGTGTGACCACGTACACAGCAAATCAGGGAAGGGCAGTGTGGCGTCTGTGTATACCTGTACGTAGAGGTATACAGACACCTACATAGGCACAGTGTATACACAGGTATACACACAAATCCGTAGGTACGTAGAGTCTCTCTCGTCCAGTGACTAGTGGCGACGCGGTTTCTATCGGAACAACAGCCTCTTTTTTCGAATGTTGGGCTTCACCGTGCTTCTGCTGTTGCTGCTGTACCTGTTGCTACTGTTGCTGCTGCTGCTGTTGCTGCTGCTGCAGTTGCTGCTGCTGCTGCAGTTGCTGCAGTTGCTGCTGCTGCTGCAGTTGCTGCTGCTGCTGCAGTTGCTGCTGCTGCTGCAGTTGCTGCTGCTGCTGCAGTTGCTGCTGCTCGTGCTGCTACCTCTGTTGCTGTTACTGCTGCACCTGTGGCTGCTGCTCCTGCAGTTGTTGCTGCTGCAGTGCTGCGGCTGCTGATGCTCTTCTCGCTTCTGCTACACCTGCTATTGGTGACGCTGTTGCTACTGCTGCCTCTCTACCTTGCTGTATTCGTGTTGCTGCTCGAAGTCGTCATCCCGTGCTGCTGTCTTTGCAAGTCTGCTCCGGTATTCCTGCTGCCTGCTCCCGCGGCTGCTGCTGTTGCTGCAGCGAGACGACAATGCGTGTGCTGCTCGCCTGCGCGTGTTTCTCCTGCAGAGACGTCGTTCTGTTTCACGGTGCAGGTCTGCTGCGCGTGCCGCTCTCTCTCTTTCCGCAACAGCGGAGAGGCGCAGTAGGCAGACGTTGCTGGGGATCCGGCAACAGCACCAAAAGCCACTCCTCCCCATCCTGTGCTCACGCAGCAGTGGCGGCAGCTGAAGCTAAAACAGCCGCAGACGCGACCCCCACGCAGACCGCAGCAGGAGACCGAGCCGCAGCAACAGACGACGGCGCGGCAGAGGAGGGAGAGGCCGAAGAAACAGTCCCCGGTAGCACGAATGGAAGAACAGAGAGCGAGGCTCCCAGGTGTGTTGCGGATGACGCAGCTGGGGAAGCCGCCACAACGGCGCGGCAGGGGCTCTCTGCACCAGGCGAAGCAGCAGAGGAGGAGCCCTGCCTTCCTCTGCTGAAAAGTTTATGCACCTGTAGAGGGAGGGACTGGCTGCTGCTCGTGGCCGAGACAGGTGCTGCGTGCCTGCTACCAGCGCTGCGGCTGCCTCGGCTGACGCTGGACGTCGTGCACCGGCAGCTGCTGCAGCGTCGAGACCCCGCGACGTCGCTGCAGCACGTTCTTCTGCCGTCTCTGGGGAGTCGCAGCAGCTGCGCCAAGACCCGCACGACTCCCAGGAGCTGTAGCAGCCAGAACGAGAGCGGCAGCGAGCCGAAAGAGCAGGAGGAGGCGGAAGGGGTGGTAGAAAGGAAGGGCCTTGAGCAGCAGGAGAGTGATGGGAGTGGCTCTGAGCAGCAGCAGCAGCCGGCAAACGCATTAGCAGCAGTAATACGCATTCCTTGGCGTGTTGTTGAAGAAACACTGCTGCTGCTTGATATGAAGGAGCAGCAGCAGCACACGCAGCAGCTGCACAGCGTGCTCCTGGCGACTCGCAACGGCTACGTGGCCAAGGTCTCGCTGCTACGGCTACTACAGCGCCTGCGAGGGCGGCGGGTGACACGCAGGAGACAGAGCGGCGCAGCAGCGACGCATGCATGTAGCGGCGGAAGAAGGAGGAAACGCTATACAGAAAAGTGGAAATGGCTGCTGCTCCAGCGCCCATGTGAGTACTTCCGTTTCCAACCCGTGATGCGCTGCGCTGCAGGAGACGCAGTTGTCGCGGCAACATTGCTGAGCGAAGAACCTGAGCAGCAGCTGCAGCAGACCGAACAGCAGCAGAAGCTGCCTCCGCCGCAGCAGCTGCCGCAGCAGCCCCCCTCGAAGCAACAGCAGCAAGAGGGAGACGATGACGCAGAGCGGCAGGAGCGCACAGACCCCACCGCACGGCGAGGCGCTGCTGCCGTGTCACGTACCCCAGAGCTTTGCGAGGCCTCTGCAGCAGCGGCGTCCTGCAACGCCGCGACAGCTGCCGCCGCAGCACGGGGTGACAACGTGTCAGAGCGAGGCACCGTGGTGGGGCTCGTGCGCAGACACAGCTCTTCCGCGGAAGCAGGGAGGAAGGAAAAGCAGCAGGAGCAGGAAGATTCAGACACAGGAGACGTCCCCGACATGACGTGCGCCTCTATTGTTCTAGGTAGGATCAGGCGTGCAAAGGAAAAACAGGCAACTCTTTCTTTGCTGCTGCTGCTGCAGTCCGACGAGGTGTCCTCGCTGTCTGGGTAGCCTCCTGCAGCACGCGTTGCTTGAAAGGTGGTCATCTTTATGCTCCGTAGCACGCCTAAAAAAATTCGTAAAGTTCTCTAGTCAATACAGACCTCTGCTATCTCTCTTTGTAGAGATACACTAGCAGCTTCTCTGCATATCGGTTGCCGTGTACGCATATATATATATAGTATATATACGTGTTCACATATATACGTGTAGAAGACTCGAGGGTCTTGTATACATACACACATACATATGTAGATACGTGTCTACGAATTCAGCTGTAGCCCCTCCCGGGATCGTGTGCACATACTCACACCTATATATCTGTATATAAGTGTTCACAACACATAGAAGACTCGGGGACCGCGTATCCATATATATATATACATATGTATATGTTCACGACTTTACATGTAGAAATCCCGGGGATTTATACGTGTATGTACGTGCGTAACTCTAAATGCACACACACACACACAGAGGTGATCCTGTAGACACCTTCGAGAATTCCACGCATATATATATATATGTATATATGCAGGGGTTGCTACCTCGTACGTATACGTGTGGGTACTCGACCCTACTCGTCTGACTCAGTCTGCCGCTATCTATATAAAAATACGAATATGTGTGATGACTAGGCCCACATCACCTGTGAACCTTCGTAGGTGCGTAGTCACCCGCACCCACGAGACTTACACGTACATTACTTGCACGCACGTTTGTATTTCTCTCTCGCTCTCCGTATATGTAGGCAGGTGTACATTTGTGTAGACACGCTCTGCGTGCATGGGCGTAGCAGCCAGTAGCTAGGCGAGACCTCTGTAGGAGTATCTGCCGTAGACGTGCGTCTTCGGTGGCTTGCGATGTCACTCGCCCTCCTCCCGCTCACACATCGACAAACCTCCCGAAGCTGATGTAACGCACACCGACAATTTTCCACGGTGACGCGCGGCTGTGCGTGAAGCCGAATTCCGCAGTGCCTAATTGCCGCCCGTGCATGCGCAGACACTCCACAGGCAACGGGACGACGGCTGCATGACTTCGCAGCGTAGGCTTCAAGACTGCGGAATAAGAAGCGCCACACATGTGTGCGTACACTCCCGCCACGCGTGCGGCTACCCACACAGCGCGACCGCAAGCACAGGCACCGCCGCGCCCGCGTGGCTCCACACGCAGATGTGTGAGCAGCACCTCACCCCTACGCAGCAAGTTTTACTTTGTGTCTCGCAGGGAAGCCTTGCCACCTTACCTGCATGAGAACATGCAACGAACACGTAGTGTCGTGCACACGTGGACAGCAGCCTGCGAGCCGACACCACACGTGCACGAACCCCACACCTACGCACACACAGGCATCGCCGTAAACCGGACGACAGGCATACCGTCGTGCGCTTTCAAAAATTGCCGAGCACGGGTATGCGCACGGCTTTGTCCAGGGATCTTATGCATGTGGCGACATGCGAGACCCAAAAATTCCTTTCGCGGACATCGAGTTATGCAGCCAACAGCCTCACGTGTTGTGCACGCGCGGTGTGCTTGGCCCACACACGAGAGTTGCAAACGTGCAACAATTGTAACCGAATGGGAGGAAATTTGTAACGAATTGTCATTCGTTTGCTGTACACAGTACCCCATCCTACTGGTCGTAATGGACCGAGGTGTATGACACGCCAAGTCGACAGCTTAGTACCACAGCTTCCTCCTCCCGCTCAGATCCTTACAGTATACATGAAGGTGGTGCGCTCGCCCAAGCAGAACGCATGCAAGAGCATGACGGCGCGTGTGCACCGGTTTTCCCTTTATTTATTTGCAGCAACAGCGGGAGGCCTTGCTCTGCGCTTCCCTGCTGCATCAGTGCGTGAGGTCACGAGTACGCGGACAGCAGGTGTGAAAGGCATGACCCTCAAGTGAGTGACGCAGGTGCGGCCGGCCTGTCATTGAGTCTCACGCAACGGATAAAAGAACGCCGTGTGCTGCGCACTTGCAGCAGTACGAGCAGGAACTGCCACAGATGCTGTCCGGCAGGCATCTCCGACAGTGCGTTTTTGTGCGTACTCACACTTGGATTCACTGCTGCTTAACACCAGCCGCTGCTGCTGCGGACTGCCCCGTCTTTGAAGATGGCTGCTGCTCCTGCGTTCCACGGATTCCTGCTGATACGCGTGTGCACTAACCGCCTTCGCACGCGAGCGGTCGAGAGGAGGCAGGCTGTATTCTTCGATGTCCCCCCTGTTTGTTTGGAGACACAGCCACTCACCTGTGGTTCAGCAAAAAGGTGCTGCTCGCATGTGACTGTATACTGTTGCGTGTTGCACTAGCTCTGTTGAGTGCGGCTATCTGCTACTCCTTTTGAAGCGTATGTATGATCCTGTGCTGCTGCCGCTTTCTTCTGCTGCTCCTTCTCCTGCCACCCGCAGTGACTGGGAGCGCAGCTGCAGTCTCTTCACTAGGCTGTCAGTTCTGTTTCCGACCTCTTTCTCTTGCTGCTGCTGCTGCTTCTGTGGCTCCTGCTGTCGTTACAGCTTCCGCCCGCATGCGCGCAGGGGCGGCAACCCCGTCCACTCACACTCCTGTACAGCAGGTGCCGAGAGAAGCGGCACCACGACCCGCAGCAGCAGCAGCAGAAACAACGGCAGCCTAGTGGCGACGGCGAAGAGCAGGACCCGCCGTACCAGCAGATTTGAGCAGCGGCCACAGCAGGGCAACAGTCTACTTCCAGCACCTCAGCGACCGCAGCCGCAAAATTGTAGAAAGCACCACCAGGAGCAGCTCAGCATCAGGGCAGTTGTACGCAATTATATCTGGACACCCACATTCCCGCCTACACATACGTATAGTAGAACAGATATGAACGCGTACGTCTGTATCCGTAGGCGGACATGTCTTCCTATGTGCGCTCCCGTGTGGACGTCAAGGAGAAGCGTGGGATGTTCCATGTGGAATTAAGAATCTACGTTTTTCAGCCCTTTGTATGCTAAGTGTTGCTGCCTGTTTTCGCGGTCTCACGCCCTGCGTACTGCATCAGACGAGGAGACTCGGTGGCCGCGGTCGCTGCTTTGACTGCCCAACGAAACTGCAGCCGCCTGAGAAACAGCGGCAGCAGCAACTGCGGAGAGGGCCTCGCTTCAGGAGGAGACGCGTGCGAAGTAACAGCTGCAGGCAGGCGCTCAGGCGACAGAGACGCCAGAGGTGCAGGAACATGCTTTCTCGTTGCTGTCACTGCTCACGGTCAGGGTAAGCGTTGAACACAGAGAGCGTGTGTCCCAACGTAATACACGTCTTTCTACCTCTATTCGTAGATGTATACCAAGACGAACGGCGGATGAAGTAGATATATCTGAGTATGTAGGTGTGTGCAGATACCTCTGTAGAGAGCATCCCAGAAGAAACACTTCTGCGTACGATAGAGCATATACATCCAGGATATGCAGCAGCCATTCAGTCATGTTGCAACATGTTTGCGCGCAAGCTCCCGCCTTCACAGAGATATCTATATGGCGACACTGTTGTACGCGGCGTATCTGTGGGCGTACCACGGGGCCGTCCTTCTCTCCTGAAACTGATATAGTTGTGGCTGTTGTCTGTACAGGAAAGCGATTCTTGGCGCACAGCCTCCGCGTGCAAACGCGCGGAGGAACAGGCATGCGTATCATGCGGCTGCGATCGGAGCAGCGCTTGCAGCCGCAGCAGGCGATGCAGCACCAACCCCAGCCGGAAGTGGGGACAACGGCAAAAGCACCATCAGCACCAGACGCAACTGCACCAGCTGCTGCTTCGACTCCTGCAGGAACGCCAGCTTCAGAATGGGCAGCTGCTGCGCCAGCAGCAGATGCGTGTGTACCCACAAACCAAGGGAACAAGCGGGCTGACCGCGAAGCAGTGGCACAAGTGCTTACGGCTCCCGCAGCAAAACAGTCTTCTTCTCTGCACTCTTCGGGAACAACAAGGATCCGGAGTGATGATGGGGTTGGTGCCGTTGCGTGCTGTGGTGCTGATGCAGAGGCGGTTGGTCTCGGCGCGTCCCCAGCGACAACCGTTAGTCCTGCTGCTGCTATCGAAAGCGCTGTTGCTGCTGTTGCTGGTACTGAATGTGCACCTGCTGAGGATTCTGTGGCCCAGAGCCACGCCGTAGCTGCTCGCAACGCTGCTACCGCTGCTGAGGTGAGTTCTGCTGCGGGGGCTACCAGTACACTCCGTGCTGTTGGTGACGCTGAAACTAATCCTGCGTCCTCTGCTGCAGGCAGGTCAGTTACTGCAGGTTGCTGGACGGGGAAGGACAGGCTAGTGTCTCTCCTTAGCGTTGAGGAGGGCCTGGAAGAGTCAGCAGGACCCGGTGGAGGCAGTAGTACCATTGCAGGAGCAGAACAACAACTCTACGACCTGCTGCTGTTGTCGAGAAAGGGATTTCTTCTACGTCAAAGACTGGAAGACGTTCCTCTCCATCAGAGGCGGGCTTCGTGTGGGGTGGTGTTGCAACGAGTGCAGTCAGCCCTTCGTACCGGCTGCAGCAGCAGGAACAACAGCAGCAGCATGAGCAACCGCACCGGCGACAGGAATAACACAAGCGAGTGCAGCAGAGACAGCAATGCTGGCAGGGTCCGCAGCACTAGCGGAAGCCTCAGCAGCACCGAGGGAAGCGGTAGAATCACGGGTAGCCCTACCAGCAGTACGAACAAAAGTATTGCAGAAGACGTGGATTTCACGGTGGCCGCGACAATAGTCGCTGTTGCGAGGCGTGGAAAGCCGCGTATACATACGAAGGCATGCCAAAGCGGGAAGCAGCAGGTGCAGCAGGCCCACAGGTGAAACGGAAAAATTTGTCCGGTGCACACCACCAGCAGCAGCAGCACCAAGACCAGTTGCGTCGGCAGTACCTTCCTGACCAATCATACAGGTAACATCAGAAACCCGAAAAAAGTGCCAGCACCGCCGGAACCAGCGACACCCTCTAGGGGAATAGCAGCAGCAGGAGCAGCAGCGTCGGTTGCCGTAAACACTAGCACATACGGAGCACCACGTGAAGTAGCAGCAGCAGCACCTCTGTCCTTCCCAATAGCAGCCGCAGTAGCGGCACCGCTGCCACCCACAACAGCAGCAACTTCAGCAGCTGCAGAGTGAACTACAGCCGCCGCGGCATACTTAAAAGTGACAGCACTGACAGGAGTGGTAGCACCTGTGACAATCAGCGGAAAACGAATTGCACCGACCGCTTCAACGGCCTCAGCAATGTCATCAGTTACGTGACAGAGTCGCTACTTACTGCACCGCGAGGGACGCGGGACTGCACCCGCAGGAACAGCACCAAGATCACCAACGTAACAGACAGCAGCGACCACATGAACTGTAAGAGTTTTAAAACGGCCAGGGGAGCGAAAGCGCAACTTATCTGCTGCGCAGCAGCAGCAGCGGCCTCGTGTATGGCATTTTGTTGCGGATGGCGTGTTAATAGAAAGAATTGCACCATACAGTTGAGTTTAGTTTGTATGACTCCCCCAGTGTAAGCAGCAGATGCCGCGACAGGAACCTCCCTCGCGCGCAGCGCGGCAGCAGCATCAGTTTATTTAGGACCTGGAGAAAAGCACAGTGCCTCCTCAGGTCGTTGGAAGCAGGCAGTGTCAGCTGCTTCCTGCTGAAACACCTCAGCGTAAGCCTCTGACGAGGAAAACAGCAAGAACAGGCAACCGGCAATGAAGTAGTTGCTGTTGAGACAGGAGTCGTTGTGGCTTGAATTCTTCGGTAACGTTGTTAGCCTCACGCGTAATATAGGTCACCTATGTACGTCTCTCTCTATATCTATAAATATATATATATATATATATATCTGTGCATTTCAACTCCTCTATACACGTGTCTACACATATATATATATATATGTGTATATGTATATTCGTAGTAGGACGCAGTAACGCGTCATGACGGAATATCGCGCTCCCCGTGTTACCGTAACAGACAGGTGGACACAATGTCTTTCTTGCAGAGATGCGTGGTGTAATTTGGATGGACTGCGGCAGATGTTGAAGATCCCGAGAGAATAATTAACGTCTCCATTCCCCCGGTACCACCACGAGAAACGCAGCTATTTTGGATAGCGCCGCCACGGCGACTACGCGTCCCCGCTTATTTCTTTCCCTTCTCACGCCTGGGACGAATGAGGCCCTCCTATGTTGACACCATGACGCCTCCGTAAATTTGTCTATGCGTGAACACTGCACCACATGTAGATAATCATACGGGCAAGCTGCAAGTAGTCAATACGCCTACCTGGCGCATTTACGTGTGCGACCTAGGGTAGCTGACGGATGAAGGGAGTAAGACTCTGAAGCGCCGACGTCCAAGATACGCAGAAGATAATGTAGGAAGCGCGGAGGTCGACAGGACGATGTGATCACTTGTGTCCTTTCAGCGTGGCGTCTTGTAAATATGCACATGCGTACCTGTCTGCCTTTTAGCGCAGGTATTCTATTTTATTAGCACACTCTGACACACACGTGGTGCGTATGACTCTCGCTAACGAGCACGCTCGAAGGTTTGTGCTTGGAATGGCACATGTAAGGAAGGAAAGCTCAAGAAAGTATTCTCAACAGGGGTCCACGATTTCCCTTTGGTAGATAAATATGCCTTTGCGAGTAAGTCAGGTAGTCCAGCGTTCTCAACGCAGCGCATATGGTGAATTCTTATAATTGTATCCCAACGAAGACGGAAGTAGTGTTCATGCCGTCCTTACGGACTTGAAGCATCCACCTTACTTCTGCAGCCGCATAAGCCTCGCTGTATGGGTGTGTGTAGTTGTGTAGTATTGTGAGAACGTGCCGCTGAGTATGGTACCCACCTGCGTGGAAAAAGGCATTGAGTCGGACCTTGCGGTGTCTTTTAAACACGGAGTAAATTAGTTATACACGTGGCTGCTGGGAGCAACATATTGCATTCGTACGTTGTCAAAAGATTTACGAAGGGGCATGCGTATATGTGCGCGCACGTATAGACATACGCGTGCGTATATATATATATATATATGTAAGAATATGCATCTATGTAGGCGTCAAACGTGTGAATTAGTAAAGCATATATATATATATATTTATGTGTATATATATATATATGCGTCGGTAATGGTTTCTGTACGTAACGAACGCCAGACATATATTCAGTCAGCACTGCCTTCTGTATACGAGGATAGAAAGCATAGTTGAGGTTGTGGGTACACATTCTAATTGTCTTAGAAAACGAAGGCGCTCACGACAAGTGAAAATGTACATGTATACATTCATATACAGAAGTACAATGTACGTATATATATATATATATAGTTGCACCTGACACCGTAGAAAGGCACGATCCTTTATACTACTTTGCACAGGCGTCCGCATATATATATATATATATATATATATATGTATATACGCACGGCGCGCGTACTGTGTTAAAACAACTATGTGATACCAAAACGAGCCCTCTGCATGCCGATTACCTGTTCCGTCTATGCATCTGGTAGAACTCCGCTACGCTAAATTCATGCAGGAACAGGCACGCGCGCAGTGTCAAAGGTACTTGGAGGCATAACGGTGCTAGGCGGAGAGAGATACACAACCACATGACTTCTGGTAGGCATGATTCGCTTCTGCATAAAGGTGCTCGTAACACGGGCATATTGACGTAAGCCCCAGAGAAATATCTCGATTCACACTTGAGTCGACACGATTTTCTTTGAGAAATACATATATATATATGTGTAGGTAGACGTCGATGAGCACAACACGATGATAGTCTTTGGCTGTTGGGCGTCCAGGATTCTACATGCGGATGTCTACTAAATGTAGAATGATGCTTAGTTATCGTTCTTAAAGTCCAACCATGTGACGTTCCTGCATTTCTTGCGAGATGTTTTCCGAACATCTTCACCGTGGCGCTTCAACCCCACATACACACGCGCTCCCTCACCCATGTACGATGGAATTAAGAAACACTGCAGTAGATCTTTTCATAAGTCAACGATAAAGAAAGACACCGCTGAACGTAAGCCTGCGGTATGCTAGTGCCTCCATAAACGTAGACAATGCACACGAGGCAGCCCGTGGGGTATGTGGATTATCGCAAGTGATAACACGTGAATTACCTGCATGGCCTGCTGCTCTGTTTAGCACGAGCACCTACTTTCAGATCGTTCGAGGCAAGACTATGTATACGCGTCCCACACAACGTGTACACACGTCCAATCGTACGAACTGTGCAACTTTGTCCGCTCCCTTCTGCACAAACGCGCAATGCCGCTGCTGCTGCAGCTGCTTTTCGCTATCCCATCCACGCGGCAGGATCTGGCCTGAGAAGGAGACGTGTCTCATTCGGGTGAACAATTATGTATCCATCTTTCCGGAGCAGGACGACAGCAGATACAGTTGGGCGAGAAGTGTTGTCGGTGCACTAGCACCAAGGTGCATTTGTGTCGTCCAAGTTGAGTTCTCCTAGACGCGACACACTGCTGCTCCTGAAGCATCGACCACCTTCACAGGAGACGTTTTATATACGTAGGATGTCCCTCCACACAATCAGCAGACACAGCACGGGCACGTAACGCTTGGACGAAAGAAGGACACATGCGCCGCCCGGTCGTTCAGAGATGGTGCCGTGCGTCCAGGAAGCCTACGCATGCGCACACAGGCATACTGCTCCATTTTTGTAGGACGGCACTCTGCTTTTCAGTGGGAAGGATTTATGTACGCAGGTCTGCGTAAAGGTTGCAGCATTCTATACAGGCAGCTTTTATGGCATTGTCCATAGGTACACGGTGCTTTCCGCGTACTTAACGCGTCAGCAGGCACAGCTCCTGGGCCTAAGCGTTCGAAAAGAATGTGTCCACACAGCCCTATACCTCTAGACACCATTCACACGCACGCACTACACAGGTGCGTACGGGACCTTCCTTGCGGTTTCAGAACACAGCTGCAGCGACTGCATCATGTTTGTACGCTGTTGTGAGGGCATAATATGATAGACGCCGTTTCGACCTTGAGACACCCCATCACATACGAATACACTCAGGTATCATGCCCAGGATACTTGGTGCTACCCGCATCTGTAACACAGATCTGCACATCCCGCTCGGGGCATACACGTGCGAGTACTGGTGCCGTACGAGGGCATATCGTGGGCTGGTATGTGCCCGTATATATGGTAAACATTCGCAGACGACTTCTTTGTGTACATACGCATGTACTGTACAGACGTGCGTTGACAGGAACCGTTGGCAAGAGTTACAACGCAGTTGTGGAGTGTCTGCCTTTCAGGAGCGGCAGAGGTGAAGGACACCCGCTTCCGCCGCGGGTAGAAACTTGGACGCGAACCCCACTCGCCCTGCCCCCGTACAACGCATTCAGCAGCCCCTGAAGAGCTACTCTCTCCAGCGTACCACACAGCACTCGCAGCATCGTCTCAAGTCGTACCAGGTGCCGTAGTCTGCTATTCAACGTATGACGTACGCTGTTGTATGTGCGCCCGAGCAGCCCCGTTTGCCATGCAGCAACACTTCTACGCTGCAGCCGAACATGTGCCTGCAGGGGACTAAGTGTCTGCGTCACCCGCATCCACACGCGCGGGAGTAGACAGCAACAACAGCCCCAGGCGCAGTAGCCCGCGTGGCGATGCAGCAGAGGCGGTCCAAAACAGTGCAGCGGCGGGGCAATGTACCGATCTTTAGCAGCAGCAACAACAGTCGCAGACACTGGTGCACCAACGAACTCATCAGGTGCAGGATAGCAGCGGAGCGCCGTCCTCACGCAGCGTCGCCAGTTACCCTTCGTGGGAGGCCGCACCTCATTATGGAGCGACGAGCTGGGATTTTATTTGAGTGTAGCAGTACACAGCTGTAGCTTCGGTGTGGCCCCGGAGCCTGCAGCGCGTGCAGAAAAGCTGCAGCACACATCCGGAGAAAGCACGCCTCCCGCAGCAACAAAACGAACAGGAGTAGCACTGCCAGTAAAGTTTTACGCAGGTTATTCCGCAGGAAGTGGCAACGCGTGATGAAGTGTTAGGGGTGCTCGCAGTGGTAGGGGCATGTGGCATAAAGAAACCGAGCAGCAGGAGTGTACCGTAGTTACCAAGGACAGGTCGTTCAGATTTTACTGGAACAGCAGCGCGTCTTCGGAGTACGACTAAGAACACGTGAGAGGAATATACATTGATGTCCAGGACAATTACAGCACCACCATTCGCAGGTGCTCCCCCGCAGCAGACCGACAGGCGTCTCGCTGACAGCAGCGGCAGCAAGAGAGAAGAGGGCGTAATAGTTACCTCATCAGCTCCATCTGCACTGCGGATGCCACTGCAGCAGCCCCCAGCTGCACGTGTGCACCTGCTGGTTTGCTAGGGTATACATATGGCACACAGTATTCAGGCTAGCCGCGCAGCGGTGCTACTCCAAGCAGCACCAGCACCCGCCACATTCCTTCAGCGGGAGAGGAGGTCAAAGAAGAACGGAACCTGCAGCAGCAGCAGCCGTGCGAAGACAGCATTGCCGGAGGCGGCTGCAAACGGCAGCAGCGGCAAAACTGTAATGTGAGGAATGAAGTGGAGCGTGCACACCAGGATGCGTACAGCAACGGCAGCAGCAGCAGCAGCAGCAGCAGAACAACAGCCACTTTGCAGCCCCTACCAGCAACAGCAGCAGCGTCAGCAGCAGCGCCTCAACGACAGCGGGTGCGTTTGGGGATACTCGTACATCCCAAATGCGACGCTTTCCTGTTTGAAAAATCTCCGTGCACGCTGTAGAGTCAGTGTGCTTCTACTCAGCGTGACCAGGGAAAGACGACGCCGTCAAAGCAGCAGCTCGGGTAATGCCGTGGCGCTCGCAACAACAGCAGTGGCGTAGTCATCATCTCTTCGAATGGAAGAGCCTATCTGCCGGCAGCAACACACTGGTGCTCAGTGTCTGAAAAGGAGCGCAGAACATGCGCAGCAACAGCTGGGGAGGCGGCACCCGGACCGCAGCACCACGAATGTAATAGCAGGCGGCACTCCGCACCGCAACACAGCAGCACGTACGTAATAGCCGGCAGCACTCCGAACCGGAGGTGGGAGAGAAACATGGTGTAGCGTCGGTGAAGCGCCGAAAAACTCCGCAGCAACTGCTCGTACACCAACACGGTCAGGGGCACAGGCGGGCACCAGCGCCGCTCTTTGTTGGGGTTGTACTCCCCGTACATACCAGGACCCGAAGAGCAACACGACCACCAGCTGTCGTGCTGCTGCGGCCACAAGCGACTTTTTCTACTGCCCCCCTACCATATGACTAGTGTACCGGTACATTGCGGCAGGTGCTACGACTCCCCCGACTAGCACAGGCACGAGGGCTGATATTGCTGCAGCAGCGCTGCCGTTGCTGGGAAGCCTCATGCGAGTTCGCCGTGGTGGCGCGTGATTCTGCTGCTGCTGCGGCAAGTGCGTGCGCGCGGTACGAATGGTGGAGATGCAACACCTGCCGCAGTAGCGGAGTCAGAGACCACAACGGTGGCAGCAGCAACAAGCGCAACAGCCACGGTGCGCTGTCGCGCAGCACTGTTCGTGCAGGACCTGCCATTAGCAGTACCTAGAGGCTTTCTGCAGCCGCACCGCGGTATTAACAGCAGCAGTAACGATACCAGCAGCAGTAACTGTAACAGCAGCAGTAATGGTAGCAGCAGCAGCAGTGGTAGCGGCAGCAGCAGCGGTAGTGGCAGCAGAAGCGGTAGCAGCAGCAACAACGGTAGCAGCAGCCGCAGCGCCAGCAACAGCAGCACCGGCAGCGGCGCAGCAGCAGCAGTGCCAGCAGCAGCCGCAGTCGCGCGGGCGCTGCTGCCACCGTTTTCACTCCGCATCATCCTCCACATCACAATCCAAGAACTGCGAAGATATTACGCGTCTGGTGTATTCGGTGTACCTGTAGCTGGCTCTTCCCAGAAGAAAAGAAATTACATGGCGATTTGGGCAGCAGCAGGTAAGATGCAGCAGCAACCTTGCGCTGGAGCAGAAAACACTTCTTCCTCCTCCTCTTCTGCGAAATACACTAGTAGAAGCAGCAGCAGCAGCGGAATCTGCGGCTCATGTGCCGCGCGCGCTGCTCTATAGCAGCAGCAACAGCAGGAGCCTCTCGCCTCCCGCTATCTCCGCTCTGCCGCTGCCCTGCTGGCGCTGCTGGTGCGCTGCCGCTGAGGAAAATGCCAACAGCAGTTACATGTATATCTCGCAGCTTCTACAACTTCGGAATGATATCGCTGAAGGACTCGCCCGCTGCCCTGCGTATGTACTGCGAGCCGAAGTGTCACTCGTTTTCATGATGCAGCCTGCTGCCGCTTCAAGCTAAACCTTCTTTCCGAGACGCGCGCGCTGTTTCTCCCGCCCTCCTCTTCCATCCCCTGCTTTTCGCCGCGCAGCAGTAACACTGCTGTTACTCTCTACTGCTGTAGTGCCACGCAGCTGCTGTTGCTTTCTGCTTGCCGCTGCCTCCCTCTCGCCACCTCTCGAGCCTGCCGACCCCCCTGCCGCTGTTGCGTGGCCGTTGCTGTGCCGCAGCAGAAGTGCTGCTTGCCAGCAGCAACGGTCTCTCTACAAAGCGTTCTCTCCTCGCCTTCCGGTACACATTTGCAGCTCTCTCTCGTGCAGAATACTCCTGCTGCGCACTTGGCGCCGAGCCGCCGCGCCGTGCCGCTGCTGCTGCTGCCGCCGAGGACGCCGCGGCCGTCCTTCATTGTCGGCTGCTGCCGTTGCTGCTGGTGCCCGTCCGCCGGTGCTGCTGTTCTGCTACTGCTGGTCCACTCTCTTGCCGCTGGTCCGTTTCTGCGTCTGCGTTATAACGGCCTGTCTGCTCTAACGCGTGGTTCTCCCGACTTCGACTTCTATGTGTGTGTGTGTGTGTGTGTGTGTGTGCATGCACACCGTGCTGCCGCTGCTGCTGGCGCCTTCCCATTATCTCGCCCGTTAGAATCGCATTCTGTTGAGTCGAAGTGCTGCGCCGTCCTCCTCCTGCTCGTTCCTTTGTCTCGCGCACTTGTCGATCGCTGCCTGTGTGCTGCTGCTGCTCCTGGTGTTGGTGTGTCCCTATAGCTTTCTCTCGCTCGGGGCCAGCAGCGGAGCCGGAGGTGTAGGTACACCGGAAGCAGCAGGCGGCCTCCCGCGTGGCCGTCGTCTTCTGCAGCAGCGGCCCACCAGCACAGGAGCTGCTCTGCCGAGGAAACGTCAGCGCAGCCGCAGCCCACTACCCCCACCGTATGCGTGTGGCACACTCCTCCTGCTGGCGTTGTCCCTCCATGGACGTGCCTGCTCTTCTCCGCCCGTTGCCGCCGGTGAAAAAGCTCCCGTCTAACGGTCGAGAGCCGCTGTCTTCTCTTTTTCTACGGCGTAAGTGGCGGCTGGTGCACTTCCCGTGGATGCCGCTGTTGCTGCCGGTGCACCTCTTCTATTGGTGCTCTCGCGCATGCGCGCTTCCTTCCCTTGCGGTGCCGCACACACAAGTTTACGTCGGTACGTGTGTCTCGTCTCCGCGGTCGCTGCTGCTGCCGCTTCTCTGGCGTTGCTGCATCTGCTGGGACGGCTGCATGTGCTGCTCCTGCACCTGCTGTTGTCGCCACGTCGTCTACCGCTGTTCGTGCCACATATACAGAGTCTCGACGTGCTGTTCCTGCTGCTGCTCCTTGGTGCGGGCGGTGTGGGGCTGCTTGGGCGTGTAGGACTAGGGACAACAGTACCTGCTACCTCGTATGCACTTTTCGGCTGTTGGGTCTCTGCTGCTGTTGAGTATCTGCTGCTGCTCGGTCTTTGCTGCTGCTGGCTGGCTTCTTCTTGCCGTTGCAGCTGCAGCGACCACTGCTGTGATGTGCCTGCTGCGTCTCATGTGGATCACACGGCACCTTCTGTTTACTTGGACGTAGCGTCATGTCTGCAGCTGCTGATCTCCCTGTGCGGTGGCTACATTTCCTGCGGCTGCCTGCGGGCTCCGCTGCTGCTGCAAGGTGCTGCTGCTGCGGGTCTTTTCGTTTTCCGGATACTGGTGCCTCTTCTCTGTAAGTTGCGTCTACTGCGTCCTGCTGTTGCTGCTGAGGGTCCCGCGGCCGCTGCTGTTTGGCTAGGCCTGAGATGGCCAGGCTACTTTGCTGCAGTTCTTTTTGCTGCTGCAGATACTTGCTGCGAACACTGTTGTGGACACTGCTGCTTCTGCTATCCCGTTGCTTTTGGCTACCGTAGTTGCTGCTGCGGGAAGTAGCGATAACCTGCTGCTTGCCGGATGCGGCTGCTGCTGCTGCTGCGAAAGGGGGAGAGAAATGTGCCAGTAGTGGCGTGTTGCATCGCGTGAGGCCGTCACCTCCCTGCCTCTGCTGCTGCTGATGCAACGTGCTTCTCCTGCTGCGCGCGGCATGCCGGGGCCCCGCAGCTGTTGCCTGCTGCTGTGCTGCTTCTTCTGCTGCGCGTCATCTGCTACTTCTGCTGCAGCCTGCGTACGTGTCTATGTGAAGTGCTGCTGCTGCTTCTTCACGCGGAGCTTCTCTACAACTGCCTCGGTGCTGCTCGTATGATGATGAAGACGGCAGCAGACGAGTGACTGTACAACAGTCGCGCAGGGCAGCATGTCCGGCCACAGCAAGCCGTCCCCACGTTACTTTGAGAGAAGCGGAGCGAGCGCGCAGTACCTGTAGGGGTCGTAGAAGAGGCAGTAGCAGGAGCAGCGACTGCGTTGGGTGTATGCGGCGGTTGGTGCTGCATTGCGGAGCACCGCCCACACAGTGCTGTCCGCTGCAACAGCAAAAGGAATGTTAGGTGAAGCAGTGCTGCAGGCTACAGCAGTAGTAGCGCCGGCAGTGCGTGCTAGACAAGTGTCAGCAGCAGCAGCAGTAGCACGGGCAGCAGCAGCACTGGCAGAGGCAGCAGTAGCAGGGACAGCAGCAGTGGCAGGAGGAGAAACAGAAGCAACAGCAGTAACAGGGCCATGGGCAGCAGTAGCAGACGCAGCACAGCGGCAGCAGCGGGAGCAGCAGCAGGGGCAGCAGCAGTAGTAGGGGCGTTGGCAGCAGCAGCAAGAGCCGCAGCAGTAGCAGGGGCATCGGCAGCAGCAGGAGCAGCAGCAGGAGCAGCAGCAGCAGTAGGAGTTGCAACGGTAATCCTGGAACCTAGAGCAGTTGCTGCAGCAGGAGCACCAGCACGTGCGTTGTAGTAGGAAGAGAAGCAGCAGCGAGTCTTACTTTAGACGACGGAGCGGGAACAGGTGTTACAGTAGTAATGGAAGCAGCAGCAGCCCCAACAGAAAATGCTGGTGTTGCTGCCGGAGCAGCAGCAGTATCTGCGGCAGCCCTGCTGTTGCCGGAAGTCCCAGCAGCAGCAGCTGGGAGCGAAAGGCAGCAGCAGACCGCAGCACCGTTCAACAGCCGCAGTCCGCGGAACAGCAGTGGTGGAAGGTGCAGCAGGAGCAGTGGCGCAGAGGAACTGTGTGGTGACTGATCACGACGTGCGGATGACTGTGTATGGAGAGCGAGCAGCTGCTGGCACTTCTGCTGTCGCGGCTCCGTGTGGGGTGTCCCTGTCCCTGGTGGGAGTCGTCGCTGCGACGAGGAAAAGGTAGCTGGGCTGCTGTGCGTGTGGTTGCGGGTCTGTTTAGATGTGGGAGCTGCTGCTGCTGCCGACGCTGTAGCCGACTGCCGTGGGTCTGCGCACGCAGCGCGGCGTGTCTACGACGCGTTTGCTGCTCAGGATTACTGGCGCGTTGCTGCTGTGATTTGCGCGGTGTGTGCGGCTGCAGCTCTCTCCACCACGCATGCGCCGTGAGGCGGTGGAAGTACTGCACCTGGTGTGGGGACGTACCGAGCGCGCGGAGGAGGTATCGGGCAGCAGCGGCAGCAAGAGCGAGGGGTGGGGTGGCGCGCGCTGTTGCGAGGCAGCAGCTGCTGCAGTCTGCAGAGAGGACGCACTGCTGCCGCTGCCTCAGAGGCGCAGTTCCTGGCCGTTGCCGTTCAATCGCTTTGCTGCCTCTGGGACTCAACCTCCTCTCCCGTTGCTGCGCCACAGCAGCCGTAGCAACAACAGCAGGCTGGCAGCGCGGTGCAGTCGTTCCTGACCAGCGCTTTCTCGTGCTTCCGTTTATACTCTCTGGTGGATAGATATGAATAGGATAAACTCGTAAGTGTTTTGCTCCCTTCTGCTCTGCAACCGCAGCTCTTCTGGCGGGGGCTGCTGCTCGGACCTTCCCTGCTGCTGCTGCTGCCCTGAAGCTGCTGCTGCAGCTGTGAATGTTCCTGACCGAGCTGCTGCTGTCCTTCGTGCTGCCGCTGCACTTGCTGCTGCGTCTCTTGCCACTGGCTTGCTGCTGCGGCGTTTGCAGCTGCCGGTCTATGCCGAGCGGAGTGGGGAGAATAGTCGTCAGTCGTCGTCTCTGCTGCTGGAGCTGCTGCTGCGACTCCGCTGCTGCTGCTGTAAAATTCCCCGCCGGTTTGTCCTGCGCCTCAGTCTTCGCGCTTCCGGTGGTCCTGCTGCTGTGGCAGGCGACCCCACTGACGAAGCGCTGTTCTAGCCGTTGCAGCAGTTCCAGATGTGGATACCCATAATGTATGTGTACGTTTGTAGCTGCGTGTGTGTACGTAGGTTCGTGTGCACGTTTGCTTGAAAGGGAGTTGTTCGCGGAGAAATGTCGAGGTGGGGAAGTACGTGGGTGTAGGGACGGGCTGCCTCTCTCTTGTGTCTCTTAGTTGAGGAAGAAGCCGGCACTGCTCCATGCATGAGCTGCCAGCCTTTCCTTGTAAAGAGGTCTACACATGCAGATGTCCGTCACAGGCCGGCGGTTCCTTGTGTGTGTCTGTCTGTTGACTTGCCAGCCGAATGCTCTTGCTTTGTCGTCCACATGAATGGAGACTGCGGAGGGGACGAGGCGCGGGCGCAGATTACGGAGGTGTGGGGCGATAATCTGGGTAAGCTGCTGCTGCTGCTCGTCCGGTGCTGCTGCTGCTGTTCGGCGACTTGTGCTGCTCGACTGCTGGTTTTAGTGCTGCTGCGGCTCTGCTGCTCTGCTGTTGCGGCGCAAAACGAGAATATCACACGTAGAGTTACGGAGAGCCGGCTCGCTATGTTTCGGTGACCCCGTCGGCTCCCGTTGCTTTTGCTGCTGCTGCAACAGCACCGTCGTCTTCGAGGATGCGGACGCCTACCTATAGCTAGCTCGACAGAGCGCAACGTTTTGCATACGTTTTCGTCGCTGCTGGTGTTGCTTCAGCTGCTGCTGCTCCAACTGCTGCTCCAGCTGTTGCTGCTGCTGCCGCACAGTGTGTCTGCAGGGTACACGTACAGGCGGAGAAGTGCGCTGCAATTTCCCCGTCTTGTATGCCACTGCTCTTCTTTATCCTGAGTCCATTTCTTTCTAACGGCAGCATAGTGCGAAGCCAAATTGATACCTGTGTGTTCACAGCCGTGTCCAGTAGACAGCGGGCTCTGTTATGATATGTTGCTGGTGTTGGCTGCCGCGGCGCGCTGCTCCTGCTGCCGCGTCCAGATGGTTAGCGCTGCTCGGGCGGCCTCCGCTGCATTTTCGTGCTAGGGTCGGCAAGATGAAGATGCTTGCGCATATGAGTGAAACATACTGAGGACGTTGCTGATGTATCGGCTGCTCTCCCATTGGTGGTGCTGCGTCTGCTCGTGTCTCGTTGTCGCGTGCTACTGTGCGAACTGCTGCTGCTGTGGCATCGAGGCCCTGCCGCTGCCGCTGCTGCGTCGTGCCGCCGGAGCTCGTGTTGCCCGAAACGCCTGCTGTGCCATTGCTGCTTCCTTTACCTTCCTGCTGCCGCTAAGGCTGCAGGCTCCTGCTGCGGCCCCTGCTGCTCCAGCGTCCTGCGTTTGCAGGCACTGCTGGGTGAGACTGTCGCTGCTGCGCCAGGGTCCTCCTTGTGCTGCCGATGCTGCTGCTGTGGGCTTCTGCTGTTGTTGTTGCATGAGGGTCGTGGTGTCGCTGCTCCCTGTGCGCATGCAGAGGAGGAATTTGCCCGCATTAGAGATGTCGTCGAGCGGTTCCAGTACGTAGCGATGGTGAGTCTCCTCCCCGTGTCAACGAACCTCCGACAAACCTTCCGTCTCCCCAGTGTGTACATACATGCATGTTGTGTTGTAGACAGAACTCTCTCCACACACATGCATATACACGTATAAAGCTGCATGCGTGTAGTCTGTTGTATAGGTCGACATCCATATAATAAACAGGGGAGTGCATGTGAGATAGCGCGCCGGGCTGCTCCCCGCTGTATAGACGTCATACACTACTACACAGGAACTGCTCCCTGGCTGTGTCTCTTTTTGTCCTCGTTTTAACGCCGCTGTTGCTGTTATTGCCGGACGTCGTATAATATGCACCGCACGTTCGTACGTAGTAGACGTGAAGCCATCGTCTCGTCTGTATACGTATTCACCGACACACATGTATAGCTCCGGTATCATGGGGGCTTCTCTCTCTCTCTATACGTACATACGTGTCCTTGCTGCATTCGCCACGTCTCGATTTGTAGCTGTTTTCGTCTACTTCCCCGCGGTCCTTACTTGCTGCGTCGCACGCTCGTCTTCGTCCGCGAAGGGGACGGCGTTATCGAAGTGGCGTCCGTCGGCGTGTGCAGGTCGCGGTTTTTTTCCCCTCCCGTGTGTCCCCCCCCTGCACCGCCTTCTCACACAGGAGAGCAGCACTGCTTCAACATACGTATACAAGATATAGTCGGTCTAATGTATATATATATGATGGATCTATGTATACGTGTGCCGCATATATATATATATATGCACACGTGTTGCGGACGTGGGTGTCGCCTGTCTGGGCGTCTGCGTCTATGGATATCTCTCTATTATGTCTCTTTGCCGGGTGGGTGGGTGTATTCATGTACATCACTCCTGCGTTCGTATATATACGCGAAGACCTACGTATGTGTCAATAGCTGCAATTGCAGGCTCCGGAGATTCCTGGAGATCCACCCCGAGACGCATATGTATAAATGCGTAGGTAGTCGACATTTGCATGTATCATCTGCATGTATGTGTACGTATATAATAAGCATGGATATGTGTATATATATATGAGTGCTGTGCGTGTATGTGTATATATATATGTAGAGAGGGAGAGAAGAAGGGAGGATTTCAACGGTAACCCGAGCAGGTATCGATTACAGGAGAGCATATTTTTTGTGTCTGCCTGTAGTATATGCATGTATGTGTGTACCAGTATATATAGAGTGTCCGTGTGTGGGAACCGCGAAAGAGAGGAGGAGACCGAGCAGAGAAGAGAACAGAGGAAGATCTACGTCCTCGCATCGCATGCGTATAGATGCTGAAGACGAGATAAAATGTATTTGCTGCTGGCATGCAGGATACAGAGTTCCCCGGCATCGTCGCTCGCCCGACGGGAAAGGTCTCGGAGTATAACTACCAGACAGTGAAGTACAACGTCGACCTTCTCAAGGCAAGAGTTGTCCACAGGCGCGTGCAGCAGCACTTGGCGGCAGCGGCGAGAAAGCAGTAGAAGGGGGCTTCGTATGTGTGCGTATGTATGTGGAAGTTTTCGGTCGTACGTGCCACGCGGTCCACGCAGCAGCAAGGAGAAGCGACGGGCACTGCTGTCGCTGCCGCAGTAGACTGACATGGAGAGGAGTGTCGCAGGCGAATTTCCCGTTTATCGAACAGCAACACGAGCTGCTGCGCGCATGCGTAGGACGCCGACGGGGCGGTCGCCGCTCTCGCTGTGTGCTGCCTCGGCACAGCAGAGTTCGACGACGTCGGCAGAGTGGCACACGTCGAAGGAGAAGTCGCCTGTTCTGCAGGAGACTTCGCAGCAGCTGCAGAAAAAGTGACATGTTGCTGCCAGAGCAACAAATATATACACGGCCGTACGCACTCTGGAGATTCACTTATGTGTAGGTGTATGTATGTTTATGGACGTATACAAGCGAATATGTGAGCGAAGTCAAGTCCACCCGCACCCCAGGCGGAACCTTGTGACCAACATACACAGACATATATATGTACTGTAAAGTTTGTATAGATCTGTGTATAACATATATATATATATATATGAACATGTGTATATACGTATACAGGCGAGTATGTCAGCGAAGTCAAGGCCACTCACACGTCAGTTGTGACCTTGTGGGCACTGTGTATATATATATATATGTGGAGAGAGAGTTTGTATACATTTGTGTATACTATGTATCTGGGTGGGCATCAAATAAATATATATTAGTGACATTGATGTACAGGAGTGCGTAGAGACAGACTATTGATTTGAGCAGAGTCGCAAGTGGGACAGAGAATTCCTCATATATATGTGTCGATGTTTGTATATGTGTGTGTAGATGGTGAGACCCAAGGATATACGTATAGCTGGCTCGTAAACAGGGACACCTATAGACGTAGTAGATCCATGGGCAAATATGTATACAGTCACATCGGCAAGCTGTAGACCTATATAGATGTACATGTGTAAGTGTGTTACGTCTAGAAAAGCTATATTGTATACACATATAACAGGTGCCACACGTAACCCCATCTGTACACATATAAACCTGTGGATACTAGGTGTAAATCTATTCGTACACATCCATATAGATGTGACGTCTACCCCAACGTGATGCATATAGGCACACATAATAGATGTTACATAGAAACTTGTATTATACACCTATATATACACGTGGATACATGCAGATGCATGTATAGGTAAGTATAAACGTATCTATACATCTGTATACGCATAGCGATGTACAACACCTGTCTGCACGTGTATACACGCATAGTTGTTGGGTGGAAGCCTATCTTATACATACTTCCACACACATACATGTTGCGTGTAAACCTATCTGCTACATATGTACACGTATAGACGTTACGTAGAAGCGCACCTTATACGTATGTTATATACGTGTTACGTATAGAGACCTGTGTTACATATGCGTACACACACGTACGGGGATTAGGTGTAGACCTATCTTGCACATACATACACATGTGGATATGTGTGTGTCTATCCCCCCCCCCCCTTCTATAAATAGAGATATAGATGTTGCCATATATGGATTCGTCTATAGAAGGTGGTGTAGGAGGATGAATCTGGCGTATACACACACACATACACATACACACATAGATAGCAGCTGGAGAAAGTACATGCAGTGTCGCATAGATATGTGTAGATGTCTTCATATACGTACAGACGTGTAGTCTACAAGAATTTACGTATGCGAGCGTGTGTATGTGTACACGTACACACACGAATATCCACACGCACACACACACACACACATACGGACACCCATATCATACCACGCATATACTCCTGTACAGACCACACACGTGCATAGAGGTGTGTGTGCATAGATTGGGGGGGGGGATCGTCTACAAGGACGACGCTCGTTGTATATATAAATGTCTCTATCTGTAGGCCACACGTGTGTATGTATATGTCTATATATCAGGTGTATATACATTATGTATCCGCTACAAGAACAAGAGTCGTTTGCAGGCAGTCGTTGTGCAGCAGGACGCTGCTGCTGCTCTGCAGCACTCTGCAGAGCGACGCTGCGGGCATGTGACGGCCGAAGGGGGGGCACCGAGAGACGGCAGGACAGATGGGGAGGGGCAGCGGGTGTTGGCGCGCGCATATGAAGTTTCACTCGCTCAGCAGGGAAGACGTTGGTCTGCAGCAGAGCTGCGAAGGCGAACCGAGGGGCAACGCGAAGAACAGCAGGGAAAGCAGCAAGGGCGAGAAGAAAGGACGAGGCAGTCGGAGTTGACCACGTAGACAGCTCTATTCGTTGAGATACAGAAGATATGAATGGCCACGGCTTCTGTGTCCCCGTGAAATTGCATACAAATACATGTATAGACGTGCCTGCACAGGCTGATGCCGGCTTCGTGTACGGGTGGGGAATATCCGTACATACACGTGTGCGTGGTCAGATTGATCGTCTCCACCCCTTAAGATTGTATATGTACACCCCTCTCTCTATACGAATGCATGTGCGTGCCGCCCAGGTGGGTGTTGGTCTCTTTGCTTCCCCGTGAAGGTTATTTGCGTATATGTGCATGCGCAGATTTTGTGCATGCATGCCCTCCCGTGGCGCGCGTGGGTGCATGTGGGGCAGCTGTTTTTCTGAGGAGGAGGTACCCGAGGAGTAGGACGTCTTTGTCCTTATCTTCGGTACTTTTCCACTGCAAGGGGGAAGACGACTTCCCTCCGTTCTCCCGCGCCTTGCGCCGCGGACTTTGCAGTTCCCGTCCCGCGTCCCCCCCCCCCCACCCGCGAGACACCTACACACACACATATATACACGTGTACAGGTGGTCGGTTCGTCGGCGGGTTTTCTCGTCTCTGTTCGTGTGTCTTCTCTCTTCGCGTGTTTTCATTCTCGTCTTGTTTTTGTGGGCAGCTTCCTCTTCTTCTGGGTGCATGTACGTATGTGTGGGCGAGTGTCAGCCGGTGTGTGCTGCTGTGTCTGCTGCTGCTGCGGTGGGTGCTGGGACGCAGGTGATTCAGCTCGGACTGACGTTTGCCGACGCAGAAGGACGCCTGGCAGCGGAGACGTCCACGTGGCAGTTTAACTTCCGCTTTAACTTGAGCGAGGACATGTATGCGCAGGACTCGATTGATTTTTTGAAGCAGAGCGGCGTGGACTTTGCTGAACAGGAGAGCAGGGGGATCGACGTTGAGCAGTTCGGGGAACTGATAATGAGCTCGGGGCTGGTGATGAACGAACATGTGAAGTGGATCTCCTTCCACGGGTGCTACGACTTTGGCTATTTGCTGAAGCTGCTGACTTGTGCCCCCCTGCCCCACTCGGAAGCGCAGTTCTTCGAGCTCGTCCACCTCTTTTTCCCTGCACTGTACGACATAAAATTTCTCCTCCGGTCTCTCCCGACGACGCAGATTTACTGGCAGCCGGGGCGTCAGCAGCAGCAGCAGCAGAACAACTGCATCGACGGCGGGGGGACGGGCCACGGCGGCGGGGGCGGCGCAGCAGCGGGCGGCGGGCCGGGAGGAGCGCAGGGAGCGGGTGCCGCAGGCGCAGCAGCAGGTGCTGGGGGAGGAGGGAGTGGCGGCGGCGGAAGTGCTGCTGCAGGAGGCGCAGCAGGAAATGGGACTGGGGGAGCGGCAGGGGGAGGAGGAGGTGCAGCAGCCACAGCAGCAGCCGCAGCGTCAGGCGCTCAGGACAGCAGCAGCAGCAGCAACAGCAACAGCAGTGGAGCAGCAGGGGGCGTTGTGGGGTTCAACTTAGCCGCAGCGGGAGGATGTTCACTGCAGAAGATAGCGGAGCAGCTGCAGGTGAGAAGAGTGGGGCCGCAGCACCAGGCCGGAAGCGATTCTCTCGTGACCTGCCGCACATTTTTCAAGCTGGTGGACTTGTTCTTCGATAACCGCGTGGATGACTTCTTCACATTCTCGGGAGTCATCTATGGGCTAGGGACGAACAACATTCCTAAGAAAAAGCCACCGCAGCAGCAACAGCCGCCTCTTGCCCTCCCACACTCCCTGCCGCAGCAGCCACAGCAACAGCAAGCCCACCCCCACCACCCCCTGCAGCAGTCGCAGCCGCCGCAGCAGCAGCAGCCCACGCACGTGCAGCTGCCGCAGCCGCAGCCGCCGCCGCAGCAGCAGCAGACGCTCCTGCACCACCACCAGCAACAGCAGCAGCACGCGCAGCTGCAGCAGGCAGCCCAGCAGCAGCACGCGCAGCTGCAGCAGGCAACCCAGCACCAGCAGCAGGCACAGCACGTGCAGCTGCGGCAGCAGCAGCAGCAAGTGCATCTTCAGCCGCAACAACAGCAGCATGGCCACCTACAACAGCAGCAGCAGCCTCCTCTCACAGGACAACAGCAGCTGCCCCATCTGCAACCGCCGCCTCACTTGCAGCAGCTCCACGTGCCACAGCAGCAGCAGCAACCGCAGCCGACGACTCTTGTGGGACGAAGCAACAGCGAAAGCCGAGGAAGACTAGTAGGAACGACGCTTGTCAACGACAGCTTGAAGCAGGGTCGCAATTCTCAGCAGCCGCTGCTGCCGCCGGGCATGAAGGGCAACAACAACGGGCCCGCAGGCGCAGCAACAGGAGCAGTGGCAGGAAGGACGGGAGGGCGGCGGCTGACTCCGGGAGCTGCGGGAGCAGGCGGAGGAGCCGCAACAGCAGGAGCAGCAGCAGTAAATCGCGTCATGTGTGGGGGGGATGTGGGGCGTGTGCTGGGGGAGACTGTGAACGCCGTCGCAGCAGCAGCAACAGCCGGACGAGGCGACGCAACTGCCTTGCCACCGCAGCAGCAGCAGCAGGGATTGAGCTTTGACGGAGAAGCAGCTTTGCATGTGTTGCAGCACAGCAACAGTGCGCAGGCAGCAGCCGAGCTGCAGCGGCAACAGCACGCGCAACAGTTGCAGGCGAACAACGGCACCGCTGCGCTGCTGCTGAATCAACAGGCAACTTTACATCACCACCACCACCATGCGGCAGCCGTTGCAGCAACAGCAGAAGAGGCAGCAGCAGCAGCAGAGGAGCAGCAACATTTGCATCACCACCGCCTGCAACATTCTCCCCACAGCACTCGCAGCCACCCGGACCTGCACCACCCCCTCACGGGCTCCGCTACTCTGAGCAACAGCGCCGTGCTCCGGCTGCATGCCCACAGCAGCAATCACCACCTGCCGTACTCCATCGGAGGAGGAGGAGGAGCAGCAGGAGCGGAAGGCAACAGCCTTGGACTCGTGTCGCCAGCGCAGCAGCAGCATCTCGCACTTCTCAGCGGCAGTGCTGCTCCTGCAGCGACGGCGTCCACCCATCCTCCAGACGCGCCGAATGCGTATCTGTTGCAGCACCACCACCCGGCAGCAGCAGCAGCCAACGGCCTTCGTGGCAGCGTCGCAGCAGCAGCAGCGGCGCAGCAACACCAGCTGCTCAAAAACGGCACCGCGCCTTCGCCGCTTACCTGTCTAGATAGCCAGCGACAGCAGCAGGAAGAGTCCCATCTCACCCGCAGCAGTAACTCCGTGATCCAGCAGCAGCCAGATCGTTGTCCGCCCCTTGCTGCCGAAGCCGGAGCCACCCGCCGGAGAATCTGAATTCTGTGCTGCCGTGTGCGCTGCTGCGGCCGCATGTCTCTGCGTTTTATTAGTTCGTCCCCAAGTTCGCGTCTAGACGTTTACCGCGGGAGACCTGCACCGTTGTTTGCGGGGTCCTCGCTTCTGCCTGTGCTGCTATGCTGCTGCTGCTGCGGGCTTCATACGCACCTGCTTCTTCTATCTCGCGTTGTCGCCCCTCCTCGGTGAAGGGGGGGGGAGGGAGAGCGACACGGGTCGTCGCAAGGAGCGGGTACTGCTGGTGCTGCACCCGCATTGGAAACTTGCTGTATGCGCGCCTGCGGCTGCGGGTGCCCCCGTTGCAGCAGTGCGGGAAAGCAGATGAATCCGGAGCAGCAGGGAAGAAGCCGGCACGAGAGCAAGTAGGGGCATGCAGGTGCTCCCACAGCGGCAGAGTGACTTCAGCAGCAACAGCAGCGGATGCTGATCCTCGTGAACGGTAGGTATGTTGTGTCCCCCCTTCGGATCGAGGCCCCTAAGGATGCTGCAGAGGGATAGTGCAGCACAGAGTGTGTGCGGCTGCGTCAGTTATAAATGGATCCCCAGCGGCCAGAGAGACACGGACTCACTTATCTATAGGAACTGTCGCAGTGAGACCCCGCGGCAGCAACTCCAGTACCCGCGCACAACGGCCTCAGCACCACACACAGACTGCTGCAGCACAGCGCAGCAGCGACAGCAGGAGCGCAGCAACGACAGCAGCAGCAGCAGCGCGAGCGTCGAGAGGAGGAGCGTGAGCGTTGTGACGCTGCGACAGCAGCATATGCGCGGGCGTAGTAGGGATGCAGTGGCGGCAGCAGCGGACTGTAGACTGGAGGATGCAGCAGACACTGCTGGTACTGCTGTTGCATGGGACGTGTTCCTCACGTGAACATGAATTGCAGATAGGGGGACAAGCGGCGCAGCGCTTGAGGACGCATGAACAGCGGGGTATTTTTTGACGCGTGTGTATGGCGTCATGTGTGCTGCTGCTGTTGCGGCTGCACTACTGTCGGGATATGTGAACTCTACTGCTGCTCGTCAAGGCGGCAGGGACGGAACGACGCAGCAGGAAGGCCGTGAACTCGGTAGCCAGCTCTCGTGCGGTTATGGGAGACGGACAGCGAAGAGGCCCTGAACAGCGAAAGGAGCAGCAAGAAGGCGCTTTGCTACCGGACGACACAAACGCGTGCGAATTTGTAGATCGCTACTAGAGGGGATGTTGCCCGTGTCTTGGGTATCAGGCAGAGGGCGATAGCGAAGAAGCGGGGTAGCACGCGCAGAACCACCGGCGGCAGGGGCGTAGAAGCGGCGGCGCTCCAGAAGAGGAAGGCAGGAAGCACCGCCGGAGGAGAGCAACAGGAACATTGCCTCACAGAAGAGCAGCAGCCGCTTCTTCGTCGAGCCCTGCAGCAGCTGCATGAGGGGTGCTTCAGAAGGTGTCGTCAATCGTACCGCAGCGATGAGGCATGGTGGAGTGCTGCGCGGCTGAGCGCACGGCGGGGACGGGGAAAGGGTGAGGAGGTGGACGAGCGGTTGCCGACCCCGCAGCCGTTGCGACAGATTACGTGTGTCTGCAGCACGGCAGCAGGTGGGAAGCAGAGCAGCAGCAGACGGAGAAAGAGAGAAGCAAAAGTTCACCCGGTGCTTGCACACGCACACTCACACACAGACAGGAAGACGCATGTGCCTGCGGGGACAGAAGGAAAAGCTGCTGCAACTGCTGCAACGTTGGATGCTGTTTTGCGAGAGCGGCGTGGGTGACGTGTGAGACAGGAGAGGCACAGTTTGTGTGTTGAATTCTTTTTCGTAAAGAGAGGAGACTATATGACGTCACGGGCGCGCATGCGCGCGCGGCGCACGTGGGTGGTGCTGCTACGCATGCGGGCGGCCACATGTGTTTGTACACGCAAGAGGTCTGTTTATGTGTCAGGAAAATAGAGGTGTTGTGCGATGGACGTACAGAGAGAGGTCGAGGATGCACCCCCTTCCGGCGTGCGTCAGCAGCAGCAGGAGAACGACGCGTGATATGTGTGTGGTAGTGGAGACAGGCGACCTCATGTGCGCAGTAGTCGAGAAGCTGTAGAAAACCCCGGGGAAGCGGCTCACGTGTCGCAGGAGGGGGAAGAGGAAAGGGCAAGTGCACGGAGGAGAAGTCAAGGGCGGAGCGAATGGAAGGGAAAGAGTCGACGTGACACAGAGGAAAAGAGTGAGATGAGGCAAAGGGAGAGAGAACAAGCAGCAGCAGCAGCTGAAGGAGCGGCGCTGCTGTCACTTTCGTCTCACGCAGACTGCTGCTGCTCCTGGTGTGCTGTCTGCTGCACCTTCCCCTGGGAAGAAGGCGCCCGTGAGAGCTGCAAGTCGTTCATAAACACACTTGGGAAGTAGAGAAGGTGAAAAAGCAGCAGCAGCAGAAAACGCGGATTCGCACCAACAGGAACACGAGCAGCACAGTGTACCTCTCGGCTGAGTAGACAACAAGACGCATAGACCACCAGGAGAGGTCTTGGGGAAGGGAGGGGAAAAAACGTGGCAGAGAAAAACTGCGGCGCGGTCGGGGGGGGAAGCGTATGCTTCGCTAGGGGAGGTAAAGATATCCCTAGTGATTCCGGCGTATCCTATGGATACGGACGCACACTGGGTTCTGGGGATGCGTAGTGTGTCTGGCGACAGAAGGCGTTCGTTGAGTATAAATATGGAGAGAGGAGAAGAAAAAGGAGGAGCTGCAGCAGGTAGAGAGAATACAGCATGCACACACGAGGAGCAGAGGGAAAAGCGAGGAAGGAGGAGGACGGGAACGGGAAGACAGGAGGAGGATGAAGCGGAAACGACCACGCATGCAAAGAAGCGGAGAAGAGTGTGTGTGACGGTTGAGTGAGCGAGGGGGAAGAGCACCTTCAACGTGCACAGCCACGTGCGCGTTAGAAATTTGCCGCGCCTTTGAAAACAGACGGAGGCTGCTCAACATTCGCTTTCGACACTCGCCGAGTTTTTCGTACTTAAAAAGTGTTAAAATCTGTCTTTGTGCGCGCCGCAGCGCCGCGTATAAAGATACGCCCTTCTGGTCTGCGCAGACTCCAGACCCTCCCTTTCTCCTCCACACACGTCTCCACGGACGCACATTATAGTTCACACGTCGTCGTCGACGCATGGTAATGCTGTACGCACCACGCCTTACCGCTCAGAAAACGAAACCGCTCAAAAAACGAAAAATACTACGGCTGTACCGTGGACCTGTGACCTCACGCTCAGCTGCAGTGGAATCCCATCGGCCGCGACGGCCCTGCGTCGCGTGCGGGGAGTGCGCGGCACACGACCACCTACGTATTCGTCCTTGTGTATGGATGTATGTATGTACGTGAATATGTGCATACGGTATACGTACGTGCGCGTGTATGGGTGTGTACAGTATACCGGAACGTATGTGTCTGTACGCATGTATTGTAGCCCCGTTATCTCGTGTTAAACGTCCGTAGACACATCTGGAGTGGGACGACTTCTGCGCTACAAAAGGGTGGTATTTCACATTCGACGTTGTATCATTCTCACCTTCCACGTACACACACGTGAGAACATGTATATGTAAGTAGGCGTCAGCGTAGAAGACAGCTTAAGTGCGCACATTTTTGAGCTAGCGAGGAAAGCAGGCGTAAACCGCACACGTACGAGTGATCTCCGGCGCGCCTCTCTCCTTTTCTGGGAAGGGCATCTGCGGAAGCAAAAATATCTTCAGGCTCTCTTCTCCTGGTGTGGCCGCGTGCCTCGTCTCTGTGTGAGAACGACCGCACCTATAGTTGATCTGTCTGAAGTTGGTCTCAGTCACCAAGACAGCCAGCTAGCGAAAATGTACAGAGGGCTCCGATCGAATTACGCATACGCCTGTATATATATATATATATACGTATATCCACGGCGTCCAAGTTCAGATAGCTCGTAGGGGTGTACACACGCAAATATGTATCTATCTGTCCGTCTATCCACATATATATATATATATATTCGTTCTTTACGTATATTCAGGTTTCGATCGCTTCCACGTCTCCAGAGTCTTGATGGATATGTATATATATGTATACATACATACAGATATATCAGTGCGTGTAGGTCGGGCGCGTGAGAGTGGAGAGCTCCCAAGGACATGTCCATGCTTACACACACACACACACACACACTTAGGAGGACAACCTGCGTTAGTGTGTGCATGTAGCTCTTACGGCTATACACACGTTTCGATAATTTGTCTAGTTTTTTCGCACTCATGGACACAGGTAACTCGAAAGTATACACGCACGCACACTGGTGTACTACGTTGTAGTTGGAGGCTGACTGTAGCGCTGCACGGTAGTGTGTGCCTTCCTTCGCTGACACGGGCTATGCAAAGCTGTGCTTTCTGGCGTCCTCCACCTCGGTGCAACGCCAGATTACTGGGATCCGGTTATCGTAAATGTGTGTGATGACGTTCTGTTGCAGGAAGGATGTACTAGTTGAACTGAATTACACTTTCTTCTGTGAGACAACTGTTTGCGCCACACGCGCGTCCTTGATGTGTGCAGCATGAATACATATGTGTCTACAGTATTCAGAGATACGTATGTAGAGAGAACTCCACTGTGTTCCGGTTTGTGCTGTTTTCCTTCTTGCGTACCGATTTTATGCGTTTTGAGTGTATACAGTACACACATATATCTAGTCAGCGTTTCAGGAAGGCACACACACGTGGATAGCGATCCCGTCCCTTTTCATTTACATAACCGTCAGGACGTACAGCCAGTGCCAACAATCCAATCGGGTTCAATCTGGATACTATATTGTTTCGTCCCTACACTTTGCAGATACGCATAGATCTATGTATGTATATATACATATATATATATATATACGTGGTAGTAAATCGCGCACAGCAGGGTGTCCAGCTGCCTGTATCGTTCAATCGTCTGCGGTGTAAGGTGTTTATAAAAAGTTGGCGGCTGCGAGAATGAATCCACCACACTTGCGTTATTAGCAGGGACGAAGCCATTCATCAGCCTTTACTTCATATCTCCAGACGCAGGTGACCCTCTACGCACCAAGCAGGTATGTGGGACACGTGATTGGTACACCTGTGCGCGTATGCTTGCCTTCCTGCGTCACGATTTGTCGCCGTCTTCAACGAGAAATATGTGTACATATCTAGGCACCCAGCGAGCAGCCGCTAAAGATCAGGATCCGTCCGCAGGCAGTGCTGCGTTTGCCTGCAGTACAACAGTGGAAATCTGTGTTTTACATGTTTGTAGTTAATACAAAATTCATTTGCGTAGGTGTCTGCGTCCAAAAATCTCTCGTCACGATCGCGTCTTGCAGTCCTGCTCAGCGGAGAGTGATAAAATCCTTAGAACGTAAGAAGTGCGTGAATATCCATCCACGTGTAAGCTCGTTAAGAAAAGACATCCTGATCCCCATAGATGTGTGTCGTGGTATCCTGTGGCTTATGTGCAGCAGTCAAAGTAAGCAGCAATATGTAGGAGGCAACACCTACAGAAGTAGCTGAACAGTGTACACATACGTATATTTTCATCGTGTATTCACGCACTTGCTGGTGCTGACCCCTTTGTCCGCATATATTCCTGTAGACACGTACACATACATACGAAGAAATTCTGGCGGTTATGGCTGCCGAGTGACTCTCTACTGAAAGCCGTCTACGCATGCGGAAGACCGAATACCCCCAGGGCACGCGAAGCGTCGCCAGTGCAGAGTCTACTCACGGGAGTCCAGTTACTCAGACAGCTGTGACTGCCTTTGATCACAGGTGTACCTCTATACATATACATATACATACATATACATACACACAAAGCTATACGAAGTTCATATACATGAACCTAACGTACTACTGCAGACTACCAATACACTGCCATATGCACACGTGGGCATATATATACAAATATATGTATGCACACCACGTCCTACCGCAGACCACCTATACACTGCCATATACACACGAAGGCATATATATCTATCTATCTATCTATCTATCTATCTATATCTGTATATATATATATATATAGCGCACATGTATGTATTTGCAACACCTCCAGGTCCGGGGGTTTACACATACGCGTATAGACATGTAAACCCGCTGACTTTTTGTATGGACTTATGTATACATCGCGGTCGGGCCCGCGCGTGCTGTTACTCTACATCACGTATGCGTAGCATCTCCCCAGCTTGTTGAACAAAGTTTCTTTCGCCGTGGTATAGACCGCAGAGTTAGGAGAATGGCCCTGGAGCGCGCATGCAAAAGGCGACTTGGTGGTGTGCGTGTAGAAACTTGGTTCTTGCGTCTGTTCTTCTGCTCGGAACGCGTCTATGTTTCACTTCCGTTCATTCCCATGGCACAAGTCCTCCCACAATCGTCAGTAAATCTTCCGTATTGCTCTGAAAAATTGTGACTTGTGCTACTGTTTTCCGCGGCGCTGTTCCTCGCGGTGCTGTACCTCCTGGGGCTGTTGCTCGTGGTGCTGCTGCTCGAGCTGCCTGCCGCGTTATTGCTGCTGCGCCGGTGGCGCTACTGGGCTGCTGCTGGGCTGCGGGTATAGCAGCAGCAGCAGCCTGTGCAGCAAGCGCAGAGACAGCATGCGCACTGCTGACACTCGACAGGGGGTGGGTGGGTGGTCTGCTTTCACTTCTCCCCTTTGAGTACGGAATTTCTCTGTTTCAGCGCTACTGCAGCTTCGTTTTCTTCTTCGCCTGCCAGCTCCCGAGCTCGTCCCTCGTTCTGTGCGCGCCTCCCGTCCGTCAACCAGTCGCTTCCCTGTTTTCTTCCCCGCTGCAGCACCTGCTGCTGCATCGCGTTGCCGTCGAGAATATCTTGCCACAGCAGCAAAGATGCAACCGTGTCTGTGTGTGTGTGTGTGTGTGTGTGCGTGGGTATACCTGGATACGCGTGACCACACATAAGGATATGTGTAGAGAACGAATCCGCTGACGTGCACGTGTAAGGGCGCATCCGGAAGGAATAGCATTATCTTCTCCGTCCGAGCCAGACACAGAAAACGATCTTCGCAGGGTTCTCTTTTCAGCCCTACGGCCCCACTTTGGCTGTTTTGCTGCGGACCCGCTCCTACTGCTTTTGGTCTTCCGCGGATCCCCCTGCTGCGTGTGCTGCTGCTGTGACACGGCCGCTGCTTGCTGCCGCAGTGCCTGCTGCTGCTGCGGAGTACACCAACTATGTTGCTGCGGCACGCAAAAACTACTTCGAATCTGCGGCTGCTGCTAGCGGGGAGTGCTGCCCCTGCTTGCTGGCCGCGTGGAACCGCGGCTGCTGCTTCATGTGCGCAGCCGTTGTGGCCCGTAGTGTACGCTGCTGCTGTTGCTGCTGCTGGTTCTCCCAGGCCACTACTACCCTGCTGCTGGTGATGGAGGCTGCTTCCGCTGCTACTAGTGTCCTACTTCCTGCTGCGGTTGCTGATATGCCGTGCAGCTGCTACTGTTGCTGCTGCTTCCGCTGATTTCGGACTGCTAGAGGGGGTGGCAGAGCAAATTGCCGCTGCAGGGAGGGTTGGATGCTGCTGCTGCTGCAGCGAGTAGCGACTGCTCCTGCAGGCGTCAGGCAAGTCACCGCGCCTGACACCTCCTGCAGCATCACCAGCCGCTGCCTACGAAACAGCTGCTCGTTCCGCTGTTGCCGCTGAAGCGCTGCTGCTCTGTGAGAAGCTGCTGTTGTATGCGCTGCGACTGTTGTAAGAGCTGCTGCCGTTGTTGCAGCGGCTCCTCCGACTCTGCAGCAGCTACACCTGCTTCCTTGGCATTGCCAGCGTCGCGAATAACTGGTCTTTTTCAACTGCTGCCGCGGACGCTGTCCTCCGTGTCAGTTTTCCACACACGGGTGCTCCGGGCCCTGGGGCCATACCACCGCATGCAGCCGGATCACGGCACGCCGCAAGTCCTGTTGCTGTTGCCGCCGGTACTGCACCGTCGTCTTCGCCGTCGGTGCCGCTGCCGCTGCATGTGTGACCTTTGCTGCAGTTTCTGCGACCTCGGCTTCCGCCTGCGCTCCATCTATCAGCAACTGCTGCTGCTGCTGCTTCTCTTCCTCCTGCTTGTCTCGCGAGCCTGTCCTCTGCTGCACACTCCCTCGGCCCCACAGCTACTGCGCACGACCGAATGGCTGTAGTCCACTCACCACCTGCTGCTGCTGTTGCTGCAGGTGTGCTGCTGTTGCAGCTGCAGGTCTGCTGCTGCTGTTGCGAGGTGCAGCAGCCTGATGTCTGCGGTGTTGCGACAGCAGAGCCGCAGCAGCACCGCGCACGCGTGTGCAGAACGCTGCAACTTCTCTCGTGCCGTCGCTGCTGTCTTGCGATCGTATAGTACAAATCTATCTATCAACCTATCTATATATATGTGTATGTAGGTCCCTCTCTCTATATGTATATATAGGCGCTGGGTGTAAGGCTGATGTGTACGTACACTGTACATTACAACGTGCGTATATGTATCTGTGCGCGCTCATGCTTATATGAGAAGATGGTAGTGACTTGCCCACTGCGCAGGGCCTGCGCCTGCAGTAGCCCCAGCAGATACGTGGAGTTGCTCCCCTGCTGCTGCCTGCGGAGCAGCAGCTTCATCTGCGGATGGCATCCTGAGGCGCTGCAGCTGCTGCAGGAGAAGGGGAAGCGTCTCCAGCAGCGCGGGTGGCGACACGACTTGCAGCCGCAGCATCCCGAGCAGCAGCAGCAGCAGCAACGGCAGACGCATCCACAGCACGTCTTGCACACGCCACAGCACCACCAGCAGCAGCAGCTTCAGTTGCAGTCCTTGGACAAGCCGCAGCAGCAGGCGACGGAGCGACAGCAGCAGCGGCAGACGGAGCGAGAGCAGCAGCAGCAGTGTGGGAGGCAGCAACTGCAGCAGCAGGAGCTCGAGCCGCAGGTGCTGCTGCGAGGAGGAGAGGAGCAGCAGCGCATCATGCGACACCAGGATGCCCCAGCAGGTGAACCGCAGAGGACTGACTTTCCCTCGGCGAAGCGGCGGATGCGGAACGACGGCACTGCCTTCCTCACTGAATCTGCCGTGGGTGCTCCTGTACCCCTACGATCGCTGTGGCAACAGCGGCGGCCAGCAGCCTTCTCTGCTGCTGCCCGTCTTCTTCGAGACCGCCGAGGCAGCGGCAGTGGGACGAAGCACAGAAGCGGCAGCACCAGCAGCGCTTCAACGTCTTCTACGCAGAAGCAGCAGCAGCAGCTGCGCGACTTGCTGCAGCCAAGTCACCCGGGGATCACGGTGCATGCGAGCAGCAGCAGCGTCAGCAGCAGCCGGGGAGGCGGCCAGCGGCTGCAGCACCTCGCCGAAGGACTTCAGCTGCACAACCCGCAGCAGCAGCGGTGGGGACGCAGCACGCGGCAGCAGTATCCCCCTCTGCAGCACGCGGATGCTCGCAGACTGCGCCAGCAACGTGCCGCTGCTTCCTCACTCGTACACCAAGCCCACCAGGCAGCAGCAGCAGCAAGAAGCTGCAGTAGGAGCTATGGCGACGCTTTGAGACCAGACGAAGCTGCTACAGGTATCACCGCACCTTTCTACTCGACGCGCCCCCCCTAACCACATATATATATATATATATATATATATGTATACAGATGTATGTACGTGTATATACGAATATAAACATGAATGTATATGTACGTGTGTATGTATGTGTGTATGTAGGCGTAACATGGATATACATATTCTTATATATCGAAGCAAAACGAGCACATTAAACATGAAGTGGCCGCATGCATGCGTTTGTGTATAGATGGCCTATTTCATACAGACGCGTCCGGCTTCTCGGTGGTGTGTTTCTGCGGCGGCGGGTGATTCTTCTGCCTCTCCACTGCTGCTGCTGCTGCAGGAGTATCGACGGGGTAGCCGGACGTTAATCAAGAGGCGCATCAATATCTTCGCTCGTCTGGCTACCCACTGTGATCCTCCCCTCTATACGCATAAACGTGAACACCTACTTCCATATGAACGTACATATGTGTATGTGCATGTACGTACGTATGTGTATACATGCGTACACGTATATGCGTGTACATATATATATATATATATATATGTATGTAGTAAGACACACACTTGAACGGTGACACACCCGCATAAATTTAGGTACGTACACATGCATGTATATGTGTATACATAAATAGAGAGGGACACACCTCAAAGTTCACAACCCTATATAATTTCGATCCGTATGCATGCATATGTATATATGCATATGGCTAGAGAGAGGGAAGCGATAGCGCAGGAAGACGTTGCTGTTGTGTGTCTTCTCCACTTCATTTCTGTTGTCTCGTCCCTAGCAAAGCGTCTCCTACTCCGCTCACATCTACATCCACGTATTTGCGGGGCGATGTACATACGTGTGTATACACAGCCGTATACTCCCGAAAATGTATGTACATGTGGATACGTGCGCAGCAGCGCTGGACTTCGTGGGCTGCCCACGTTGAGATCGAGAATACCTGTACGGGGAGGGGGGGCAGGGCTGTTCACTTTCCCCTGCTTTTGTCTTCGTTTCCAGTCTGGGTCTGCGCCAGAGTTCCCCTTCTTTCTTCGTCTATTCGCATCTGTCTGCAGCCTTCTCAAACGTGGGGTGTGTGCATGCGTGTCAACAGAAACTCGATATATGGCCTGCCCGTCGCTACCCACATATATATATATATATATATATATGAGTATATGTGTGGGCCCTTTGTTGCTGCTTGGTGCTATGTATACGGACATGTGTGTCGCCACCTGTTTGTATGGAAGAGCCGCGATCGCTTCTCTCGCAAGAAAACGCTCGGCAAGTGTACAGACACCCCCCACCAGCGTCCCATTCTGCGCCCGTGTCTCACATACGTACACGAATATATATACATATACATGATGTTTTCTCTACACATTTATATACCTCTACATATATATATATATATACACGCGCAATGCCTCTGTCTGTCTCTGTCTGTGTCTTTTTCCCTATCTACATATATATAAATACACGTATATATACGTGCATGCAGAGATGGAGAGCTACGTGTAGATGTACGTACGTGTGTGTGAGGGGGTTGTCGTGACAGCCGCCGACGAGAAGAAAAAATTGTTTGCATGCGGCCGCCGAGGAATTTCGTAGAGAATGGAAGTCCTACCCCGGCCACGTATATTTGTGAAGGATGTATGGCGCGTCTCCTTCTCGTCGCCTGGGTGCAGCAGTGACCACCTGCATGCGCACACTTGCATGCGCACACACGCATGCACATACCAGCATATGCGTGCGCACGTATAGAGATAGATATACAGGCATGCACACACCCACATACAGAGAGAGAACTCTATATTCGCGCAGGTATTCATGCAGCACAGACACAGGCACACACGCAGCCGTACGCATGCACCCCCTGCCGAAAAATCTCTTCGTCCAAGTAATGACGCGGGGCCGCTGCCGACCGGAAGTCTGCGCTTCATGGTGGCGTAGCAGAGTGAATTTTCCCAGGCGTGTACGCGTATGTGTATACACGTGACTGATGTGCAGATATCTTCATATACTACTCTTTCTCAGAGACTCTCCAGTTGAGTCAAGTACACATATATATATATATATATATCTTTGTGTGTCTCCCCTCCTCTCCCCCTCTGTATATATATAGGTGTGCGTGTGTGCGTATATATATATATAGTGCGGATCTCTTTTCGTAGATTATATATTTGTCCGTGTACCCACACGTGTACGTATGTATACCTCTCTGTCTGTCTGTGTCTCTCTCTCTCTATATATGTAGGTGTGCGTATGCATATATATATATATATATGTATATATATATATATATGTGTATATTGTGTGTGTATCTCTTTTCGTAGATTACATGTCTGCCAGTGTACACACAGATAGACGTATATATATAAATATATATATCTCCGTCTCTCTCTGTGTCTCTCTCTGCATGTATAGGGTGTATGTGTGGGTGTGTCTATTTTTACCCCACACATTTATTGTGTGTATTGCACGTGTCGTAATAAGCAAACTCACACGTAGACGGATCAACACAGAGATATATGTAGACCCGAGCGGACGTACGTGTGGAGCAGTCTTCACCATATACAGACTTCGTCTGTGTGTGCCCACGGCGAGAAGGGGGGGGGGGGCACTCAAGCAAGTACGGCAGCAAGGACGCGTGGGGTGGCAGTTGACGTTGCTGCCGTGACGTGTGGGGTGCGTGCGTTTGCGACAGAGGAACGCGACAGCTGGTGGTACGGCAGCAACAGCAGCAGCAGTAGCGGGAGCGCTAGACGGACAAGCAGCAGCGCACTCAGCAGCAGCGCGCACAGCAGCAGCAGCGGCTGCAGCAGCAGAAGGTATATGCAGGTGTACGAGATGGATCCGTCGCTGCTCGCAGCAACAGCAGCAGACTGCGCACGTCAGCGGCTCGAGGACAGGTCCTTCTGGGATGCTGTTGTCGTGCGAGCCTTGCAAGTAGGCGACGGCTGCTGCTGTTTTCTCCCCTTCTCACTTTGCTTCCAACGTTTCTCTCGCTCTCCACATATTTCTCCCTTCACCGACAAACCGGGACCATCTGCTAGTACATACATATATATATATACGTATTCTGCGTTACTCTACATACATACACATGTATGCTGCATCACCATATGTATATATATCTTTGTATGCTGCGCGAATGTATATATATATATGTATGTATATACATATTTGTATGCTGCGCGACCATATATATATATATATATATATATATATTTGTATGGTGCCTGACTATGTATATATGTGTATATGTGTATATTTATGTGTAGCGATATGACAACGGCATCCCTGTGCACTTACATGTGAATGAAATTACATGCATTGCATGTTTGGGTGAACTGTCGGATGTGTGTACCGCGGGCGACTGTATGTTACTATGAAGTGTGTATATACTTGAACGATCTAATAAATATATATATATATTGACGTGAGGGTACACGGATATAGCGCGGTAAGGTATGGAGGACCTAAATGCATGCGCCGGTACGACTTTTTAGAGCATGCGGCGGTGGCCCGTCGGTGTCTGCAGAGACTGTTGCACATGTTGTTGTGCTGCTGGTGTTCCTGCTGCTCGGGCTGCGGGTAGTGGCGTGTGGCGACTGAGTGCTTGCGGCTGCTACGGCTACTGCCGGTGTTGCTGCTGACGCTGCTGTTGCCCAGGAATTCCCGACGCCTTTTTGCTGCTGCTCCCGCTGCTGTGCTCTGCCGCTCTATGTTACCGCTGCTGATGTGCTGCGGCATGCTCGTCTCGACGTCGCGATGTAGCTCTTTGTAGCTCGGACACGCGCGCAGCTCCTTGTGATGTCTTCTGTTCCACTGCTGCTGCTGCTGTTGGTGGAGTGGGGGCCCCCGCTCTGCGCCTGTTGCTGTTGCGGCAGGTGCTGCTTCTGCTGCTGTTACTTCGTAGTCAACAGGGGAAGGCCTCATCAACGTTGCTGCTGCTGGTGCTGCGGTGCATGACCTTCGACTTCGTCGCTGCTGCTGCTTCTTCTTCTTGGCTGCTGCTGCAGCTCTGCGTACTTGTTTTGCTGCACTTGCCGCAGCTCTCCGGTATCATACTCCTGTGGCTGCTGCTGCGGCCGCTCCTGTTGCTGTTGCGACCGCTCCTGCTGCTGCTGCTGCATATGTGTGTGTGTGTGTGTGTGTGTCGGGGTGGGACTCGCAGGTCGTGCCGCTGCTGGAGCCCCGTGATATGGCACTGCTGCTGAACGCGCTGAGTCGCATGAGGAAAACGAGCGAGCTGCTGCTACGGATGCTCGCACCACGAGTCACTCAGAAATTTCTATACTTCAACTCTGTAAGTAATATGCGTCTCTCGTGTGAGTCATCTCTCTCACTTTTGCATTTCCTCGCTGTACGGTATGTCACATATATATATATATATATATACGTATGCGTATGGGTATCTATACATGTGTCTTTCTATATATATGTATCTCACAAACCACACATAAGTATATACGTCTGTCTCTGTCTTTGTCTCTGTCTTCCTCTGTCTGTAAAATATATACAACGTTCTGAGCTCTGCATACACGTGTACGTATCCATATGCATATATATATATATATAGGGCGTATATTCGTGTATATGCGTGCATGCATAGAACACTTCTATAGGTCGGAATATTTAAATGCATGCGCATGTGTGTCACCTGCCTACGTAATAAATGTGCAAAGCAGGTATATGAGGAGGACAAGGACGACTGAGGGATGACACCCCAACCACCCCCACACGCTGCTGCTGCTGCTCTGCGTCTTCTCTTCCTCCTCCTCCCTGTCGTGCAACTTTCTCTTCTTCTTCTTGTTGTTTGCCTGCTGTTCCCCTCCTTCTGCTGCGGCGTTTTCTCGTCTCTTCATTTTGTCGACAGGGCGTGACTGTTGGCTGCTCCTCCGCATGCAACAGGTACACCTCTGTATGGTCCTCTCGGCCTACGCAAAAGCCCATGTCTTCGACGAGCAGCTGCTGCGAGTTCTGCGCCAGCAGCTGCTGCATCGCCTCACGCTGCTGCAGGAGCTGCGAGGGCCCCTGGAACTAGCGATGTTGCTCAACGCCCTCGCCAAGCTTAAAGTAGGAGCACTGGCTGCCCGCTCATATTCCCGCAGCTATGCTCCCCGCACACACACGACTCTAGAAGCGCATGCGTGTCCACACGCATATGTACATATATTTATATATTTATGTATCTGTAGATGTGTCCTTCTGTCTTCATACGCATGCATACATATATATACTTACCTGTCTATACGTGAACATGTATGCATGCATGTCTGTATACGCCTGTCTTCATATATATATATGTGTGTGTGTGTACCTGCCTGCCTGTTGCTCGACAAGTATGCATGCAGATGTACATGCCTCTACATATGTGGGTCCACCGGTACGTTGTGACGCGTATACGCCGGACATAACATAAGCAATTATATGCGTCGAGGGGGCAGAGACACATTCACACGCACGTAGTGCTTACCTTAATTAATATACATAGATGCATGCGTAGATCATCTATCTATCTACCTGTATATATATATATGCCGGTGTGTCATTACAGGGACGCGCCAATATTGGCGGGTCCATAGGCATGCGTGCGTCAACGTAGATCGGCAGATGTGTGGCAGGGGTCCTGTGCGTCTGGAAGGGATGTACTCGTGCAGCCGTGCATACGTAGACACGCGTGTCTTTAACTCTCTTTAATACGCACATATATATGTATATATGTACATACGGCTCATTCATATATGTGCATATATGTATATATAAGAGTATACCTGTGTGTACGAAAGGATGTCTAGGACGTCTTTGCGCGTGTGGAGTGCGCTTTTGTGTTGATGTTCTTGCATGTGTGTGAATGTGTGTGGGGTGTTTCCGGGGCAGCAACTCCTGGTCGGTTCTGCTGCTGTGTCGTACCGAGCACTTTGACGGAAGAAAAGAGGGAGGAGCAAACGAACAGAAGACTCTCTCTTCGTATTTGTGAACTTTTTGTGTGGAACTTTCGTGTGTCTGTTTCTGATGTATCTGGCCCTGCGCGTGCGCACACGTCGGGCCGTCAGTCACGCTGCGTGCGTCTGTGTGTGTGTGGTGGGGAGATAGAGAGTATAC
Source organism: Sarcocystis neurona (assembly GCA_000727475.1). Lineage (NCBI taxonomy): Eukaryota > Apicomplexa > Conoidasida > Eucoccidiorida > Sarcocystidae > Sarcocystis > Sarcocystis neurona. The sequence goes on along the minus strand of KL647321.1, from coordinate 629,675 downwards.
TACGACGGTGGGGTGTGCTGGCACCACTGCTGCTGCTGTTGTTGCGGTGTGGCTGCTGCTGCAGGTCTACGAGAGTGCGCTGTTTAATCGGCTGGCGCTTCACGTGTGCGAGCGACTGCATGCGGAAACGTTCCACGTGCGTGAACTTGCTGTCATTTCTGCTGCCTTCTCTGCAGTCCACCACCTGCACGTCCCCCTGTTTACTCGTATTGCAGGTGCGTCACGCTCGTCAGGCGGCTCGGCGTCTTCCCAGATTCGTCTGTCCTTCGCTGTTGTTTCCGCTGGCACACGCCGCGTTGTTGAACGACGACTCTTCATCCCAGTGGCCGGCAGTCTGCTGCGTTTTCTGCTGTCTCAGACGCCCGCTGCCCCCGCACATGCAGCAGCTTCCTTCCCCGCATTCTCTCTCACATTCCTGCTGTTCCCCCCGCGATGCACCGCCTCTGCGCATTCCATCCTGCCTCACAATCTCTGTGTGTTTCTCCTCAAACATCCGCATACACCCTCAAGAGAAAGGTATAGAGTAAATGAAGCTACCGGATCAAGGCGTATATATGCACGTATATATATGTATACGTATGCGCGTATATATATGTACACGTCTCTCTCTCTATGTCTCTCTTTGCATATACATATATACATATATATATATATGCACCTATGCGCGTCCATACGTGTACACGTGTGTCTCTCTCTATATGTGTATATGCATGTATATATATGTATACACGCATATATAAGTCCACCCATATGTACGTAGACTCCTCTGTGTCTCTCCATCTGTCTGTCTATATACATATATGGATATATATACACGCAGATATATACATACATATATATATGTGTATTCTGTGCCGACAAAATATTGCGGATACGCTCTCACTCTCCGTATATATATATATATATATATAGTGCGGATCCGCTCTCACTCTCCGTATATATATATATATAGTGCGGATCCGCTCTCACTCTCCGTATATATATATGTATATATGCGCGCGCACGTATTTTAACGTCTCTGTCCCCCTCTCTCTCTTTATCTGTCTCTCGATAGATTTACGATTTGAAGCGGCCAATACGCCTACCAGGTCTATACGCGTATACTTATATGCATATATACAAGTGCTGCGGGGGAGGTTTTGTAGGTGGAGAGCTCCGTCGCGAGGCTCCCCGAATAAGAAGACGCGCCTGCGCGAAAAAGTAGAAAGCCCCGCCCGTGTCACCGGACCCACACACGTGCATGCGGACATGCATGCGGCATAGAGACACGTCCACGTGAGACGCGCATGCAACAGCGTCTACGAAGTGACGAAAGACATGTTGCTGACGAATCTCGCGGGGGTCGCGGACACGCAAAAAGCGGACGCGAGACGTATATTATCCTTTCCATAGTAGTGTGACCCTCTCTGTCTCCGCGTGCCCTTTATAATATATATATATACCTATATATGTATATATATGCATATGTACAGGGTATAGCTGACTTGCATATTATGAATTTCTATGTGTTCGCATGCGTGTTATTATGTATCTCTCTCTGTGCATATATATATATATTATATACGTGATTAGTACACTGCGATTTTCTCTTCGTGGGCATGCGTTTTAATATATATATATGTTATATACAGGAGAGTATCATATGGTGACTTTCTGTGTGTGCGCATGCTTGCGTCATTTCTCTGTCTCTATGTAGTCATGTAATAATGTCTTTTTTAGAAGCTTCCGCGTGTGCGCATGCGGTTTATTATCGTCCAGGGGGCAGCAGAAAGTTGTTTCCATGTCTTTTGTTTTAAACTCCTGTGGGCGTGCATGCGTGCACAAGGAAACGAGGTAGGCACGCGCGTCCTGTGGCCAGCAGATGGCTGCTGCAGGAGACGCCTTTTTGGCTGGTGCTGCTGCTGCTGCTCCTCTTTGATCTCCCATCTTCTGGCTGCTCCTGCTGCTGCTGCTGCTTTTTGATCTTCTTCTTCTGGCTGCTCCTGCTGCTGCTGCTGCTGCTCTTTGATCTTCCATCTTGTGGCTGCTCTTGCTGCTGCTGCTCTTTGATCTTCTTCTTCTGGCTGCTTGTTTCTCTATTTTATTTCTCGGCAGAAGCAGCGACGGAAACGCTGAGCGAAGCAACGCCCCTGGAACTGGCGCGGCTGCTGCAGTCGTTCTGCCACGTGCTGTCGCTGCGGCCGGCGAACGAGGGGGCGCATGCAGCAGCAGCAGCAAACTGCAGCCAGAAGAAGCTCCTGCTGCGGCAGCAGGACCGCGAGCCGCAGCGACAGGAACCGCCGCAGCAGCAGCAACGGCAGGAGCTGTCGCCTACGCCTCCCGACGCGTCGACTGAGGGACAGGACATCGTCACAGGACCTGATGCTGCTGCAGCTCCTGCTGCGTCCACTGCTGTTACTTCTTCTGCGTCGGCTGCGGGTGGTGTTTCTGCTTCTGGTGCAGCAGCGGGACTGCCGGCAGAGATGGCAGAGGAGCAAGAAGGCTTGCAGGAGCTGCAGCATACGCTGCATGCGTTGCTGGAGGCGTGCCTGCCGCATGCACGGGAAAAAATTGCCTTCATGGACGCAGCAGAACTTGTTGCATCAGCACATGCCGTTGGCAACGCCCTCCCCATCGTCACTTCTCCACGCCTGCGCAAGGATGTCCTTCTCCTGCTGCGTGATATCAGGTCTACTATTTCTCCTTCACATGTATATCTATGTGTTCACATGTATAGGCAGAGACAGAGAGACAGAGACAGATATATATATATATATATACGTGCGTGAATTATATATGGATAGGTCTATGTATATATATGTGTGTAGGTCGGTGCATGAGTGCGCACCCGTATGCACACATATGTGTATGAGTTTGTCGGCGTGTCTGTCTATGTGCATATCTATCTATCTATCTATACATATATATACATATATATATATATTTACATAATATAATCAGTATGTGGCCTTCTATCTGTACGTATCCATGTATACATATATATATATATATATGCTGACTGTAATATGTGTCTACGGATATGTATATGTGTATATCTACATATATATCGATCAGTGTCTGGCTTTCTACTTGCACATATATATATATAGAATTGAATACACATATGCGTGTTGGCTGGTACATGTGTCTTTCTGCTTCGTAATATCGAAGAAGGTGCGATCTTCACCAGGCACGTTAATAGGAAGAGTAGAAGTGGACCTTTGTGCTTTTCGGCTGCTGCATATATGTCTGCGGGTATGTGCACCTCTGTGTATATAAACAGACTTGTGTATAAAAACATATAAATATGTGTGTAGATGGCCGTACGTATACGCAGGTGTACGTCCATCTATATGCATGCATAGTTGCGTACACACACACGCGTCAGCAGCAGGTGCAGCAGGCCCGTGGGTCCCGGGAGGGCGTTCGAGTGACACGTCTCTGCTGCTGTAATTTCTCCGCAGGTGCCCGTTGATATGTTTTTCAAGTTCTGCAACAAAATCAGCACATTTTCACGTACGCATCTTCCACATACACGTATATAGTGAATCTCTTTACATGGAGGTCTATTACATGGATATATAGGTAGATAGAGAGATACACGTATATAGGCGTGTGCGCGTATATGAATGGTGCACATATACATATATGTGATGTAACTATATATCTTCGTGTATGGCGTCTCTTCCCATCTACATGAAGTATACTCGTATGGGTAGGCTTGTGCCCATCTATCTGTAATGCACACACGTATATATATATATATATATATATAAATGTATTTCTACGTGTGTCTAGTCTGTCTCCGTCTACGTGTAATACATACGTGTATATATATGTATGTCTCTTGACTTGTGAACATACTTGAATAAGGCGTAGATATCTGTGTATACGTGAATATTTGTCTTCGTCCTAGCCAGCGTACAAGACACCACCGCCTGCTGTGGTGGCTGTAAGTCCCCCCCCCCTGGCCGGTCGACAGCATACAAATTTACTACACACGCACAAATATGTACACTCGTGTATATCTATTTTCGTCTTTCTTATATACACATATCTATCTATCTACGTCTATATCTATCTATCTATATCTATCTATATCTATCTACCTATGTATCTATATGTATCTGTCTATATCTATCTGTATCTATCTACCTATATCTATCTATCTATATCTATATCTATCTATCTATATCTATATCTATCTATCTATATCTATCTATCTATATCTATCTATCTATAAATACATACATATATATATACATATAGTTCCCCGTAGCTTTGTTAATCCGCAGTATAGGCCAGCCGTCATATTCTTGTTCGATGAACACATGTATATATAAATGTATGTATATATGTATACATATATATACACAAACTTGCGTGTACGTGAGTTCCGGTGAATCTGTATGATACACGTATGTATCCAACTATGTCTCTCTGCTTATATATGTGTAATATATATTTATACTCACATTTATATATACACAAGTATGTCTCCACACATCCGTCCATGCGTATATATACACACACAATAGTGTAGATGCCTATATAGAGAGAGATGGAGAGACGGGGCCACGGGCTAGATGTTGATGTGGAAGAATACGAAGTGCTAATTGACAGTTATGCGACGATAAACGTTTGCCAGTGCATGCGCAAAACCTCCCAATTACGCCGTTTAGAAAGGCACGTACATTCACAGAGAAATACTCGTGTACCTCTGCAAATATATATATATATATATATCAGTCCGCACGTTGCCCGCTCTCTGTCTCTCCCGTAGGGATATAGGTACATAGAGAAATGCTCATTTACGTATGTAAGTAGATAGATAGATAGATAATATATATATGTTTACATATGTATACATAAATTTATCTGCGTGCACCTCTCCCGCTCTCCCTGTCTCTCATTTTCTCTCATTATATGTATATATATAGTAATGTATGCCTATATATATATATATCTACGTTTATATATACATATATATACACATATAAATACATATACATATACGTATATATATATATATATATTCGCTGCGCATTAAATGGACCCGTTGAGTTGCCACTTTGCCCGTATGCATTTGTTTACCTAATGACCTACGCGTAGATCTATACGTACATCCATACATGTCAACGTATAGCGCTGCTGCTCACGTATCCTCGTACATATCTAAAACTTATATACATATATACGTGTGTATTTCTGTATAGCGCTATTCGTCAGTGCAAGAGAGACCCGCCACCTATTCGTTCCCCACATTTGTGTATATCCGTCTCTGCCTTTCCTTTGAAACGCTGCCGACCCGTTCATCTGCTCTGTTTTGCTGGGTGTACTTTTCCTGCTGCTGGCCATTCTTCTTCGGCACGTGTATCTACACGTGTGTACGTACGCGTAGAGAAGTGCCTCATCTGCAGCTTTACATATATATATATATATGTGTATATACATGTATACGTATGATCTACGCCACCTTTACCATCACCTGCATGCCCTAGGGGGTGTGTTAGCCCCTCCGGCTTCTATCTTCTTCAGGGAGAGCTACTGTGAAAATACGTCTCCTTGCCGAGTATATGCATGCCTGCATACGTCTCTACAGAGGTTCCATATATCTTCGTCTCTGCATGTCTGTATATATATATATATATATGTATATACATGTATGTATACATATTCATATACATGTACATACCCACCCGTGGATACATACACCTGCGTGAGTGTATGCTACAAAATTTCCGTATAGCTGCGTCTTTGTATGTCTGTATATATATGTATATATATGTTTATGTGTATATATATATACATGTATGTATACATATTCATATACACAATTGTATCCACACGTAAATATATACACGTACATAAATATATATATATATATATTTCGTCCTATGTTTATATATATATATACATATGTATACGTATGGGCAAATCCACCTTTGGAGTCACTTGCACTTCACGGTGTTTTATTCGATTCGGTTTCTGTCTTCTCCAGCATATATATATATATGTATATGCGTGCATATGTGTATGCGTCCTTGTGTGCGTGTATGCATATGTATAGACGTATATCTATGCCTATATATATATATATATATATATATGTGTGTGTGTGTGTATGCGCAGATCTCTTTCAGTCGCGAGCTTGATGCTGTTTAATCTGCAGCAGTTGTCTCTACTTTTATACTCATATTCTCGTTGGCAGCTGTTTTTCCCGGTGGAGGAGCTTCTGCGAGTCGTGGACCGGCTGGCGACGTTTTCTCCTGCTGCTGTTGCTGCGTCGCCTGGGTGGAGAAGCAGCGCAGGCGGCAGGAACAGCACTGCAGCAGCAGCAGCAGGGGCCACATCTTCTTCGTCTAGGCACTTCTCACTTTTTCTCTCGAACGCGGCGGCTGCGACGACGGCAGCAGCTCAAGAAGCGGCAGCGGCCGCGCAGGAGGCTGCAGCGGCAGCAGCGCAGCAGGCAGCAGCAGCCGCAGGTGGTGCTGGTGGAGGGGCGCACTTCAGAGGAAACGCTGTAACGGCAGGAGGCCTGCACGCCAGCTCCTCCTCCTCCAGCAGCAGCAGCAGAACCACACCACACATTCCAGCAGCTGTGTCACCTTCTCCCGAGTATACTGATGCTGTCGCACGCACGTCTTGTCTCTATTCTCTCGGCCTTTTCTGCGCCGCATCCCCCGTCTCCTGCGCGACCGCTGGTCGAGCCGCTCTCTCGCGATCGTCCGGCGACAGCAGCAGCAGCGGCAGCAGTAACACCAACCACCGTCACTGCAGCAGCCCTGCGGGCAGCGACAGCAGCAGCTGCAGGCGTGGCAGCAACAGAAGGAGAAAAACGGCGACGGCGAGAGAAGAGAAGGACGCGGACGACGACTCGGGGGGAGAGGAAGAGAAGAAGAAGCTGCGGCAGGCAACGCGGTGGCTGCTGCAGCTCTGGCTGCCCCACATCACCGCAGCTATATACTTGCAGCACGCTCGAGAGAAAGCTTATAAAGAAGCAGCAACAGCTTTTGCGCTGGCGCCACCCCCTGCAACAGCGGCAGCAAGTGGGAAAGTCCAGCAGGTCGTTCGGCTTGTAGAAGCCTTCTTCAACTCGAGGTAAAACTGCAGCAACGTGGTTGGCAGCCACACACACAAGTTGTTTGGCGCGCCTCGGGCTTCCTCAGGCCCCACCCACCGCATACGTCCCCGTCTTTTCTTGTCATCTCTCTCTCTATGCGCACGCCTTGATCTACAACTGTGTATACACACATCTACATATATATAATACGCTCATATATGTGTACATGTATAGTCTGATGCGTCTAGGTGGAGGGGCATCAATGCATATATTAATATATATATATATATGTATGTGTACACATATTTGTATGTGAGTGGACTGTGAGAAGCGGAGGCGCAGGTGCATGACAGTGAGCCCTAGTTCGTCAGGGTATTTTTGACGAATTTTCTTGCACGAAGGGCTATGAGGAGAGCAGCGGGCGTACAACTGTCTGATAGAATATACGCCTCCGTGGACCTGCACTTGGCGCCGCTATCCCTGTCGCGCTGCTTCTGCTGCTACAGAGGCTGCTGCTGCTTCTACAAAAGCTGCTGCAGCAGGTACTGTGGCAAACGCTGCTGCTGCTGCTACAGAGGCTGCTGCTGTCGCCGTGGCTGCTGCTCTTGTGTCTGCCCTGCAGTTCCCCTCTCACACAGAGGGATCTTCTGTTCTTGCAGCGTTTGCGAGCAGCTGCTTCGTTGTTCGTCTACGCCGCGTCGGTAGCTTCTCTGCTGCTCTAGACGCTGCTGCTGCTGCGGTGCGCATGAGTGGAAGTCCCGGCGTCCTCAGTGCTGCTGTTTCTCCTGCTATGCCTTGCCTGTTGCAGCCCCTCAGAAATGCATACTCATACGCATATCTGTTCGTGTATACTCCTCTCTGAGTCTCGCCCTCCCCGTCTCTCTCTGTCTTCTTTTTTCTCCTCTGTGGAGGCATATCTTAACAGCGACAGCCAGGAGGAATCGCATATATTTATACATAGCTGCGTACCTCGGTATATATATATGTACGTATATGTATACATATAGAGAGAGAGACATAGATTTATATACCTGTATAGATATATTTAGATGGAGACGTAGAGCGTTTAACATTTATATCTGTCTGTCTATTTATCTCTCCCTCTCTCTAAATATATATAAGTAAGTGTACGTGCGCTCATCGATAAGAATGCATATATATACAGACGTATATGCAAAGTAGATTGCCCTGTCCTTTTGAATATAGATATCGAGTAGACTTTGCCGGTTTTCTCTTCCTAAAACGATATATACTGGTGTACGAGATCCTGTGTGGCTGGTGCTCCTCGCTGTCGTCCTGCCGTCCGGACCTCTCCTATCTGTTTCTGTTTAGTCGCGATATATGTGTTAATCAACGTATGCGCACGTATATACTCTGTGTGTATGTATATGTATATAATACACGTGTATATATACGTGCGTGTACATGCGTACATGCGTATAGATGAAAGAAGTGGATAAGGGCAGAAACGGCATGACGGTAGGCCTCCGAACGTACGCAGCCGCCGCCTGCTCCAGACATATTCAGTTGCACGTACACACGTCCATGAAAAATTCCCCACGGGTGGCTGTTTTTCGCTGCTGCTGCTGCTGCTGGTGCTGGTCCTGCTGCTGCTTCCTTCTGCTTGTGCTGCTGCTGCTGGTGCTGTGTCCCAGGGCAGAGGAGAAGGAGACTTTGAAAAGGGACCTGGGGATGCTGCTGCAATGCTTGCAGCCGTTGTTGCTGCTGCTTCACGGCGAGCTAGATTATGTGGCTGCAGCAGTCCTGCACCAGGACCTCGCTGCTGCCGGCGTGGACAGCGAGGAAGACGTCATGCTGCTGCTGCAGCAGAAGAAGTCGGCCACTGGCCGACGGGACCAGCAGCAACAGCAGCGCAGCGCGCAGCAGACCAGCAGCTGAAGCAGGCGGGTGTCAAGCGTCAGCAGCACTTGTAGCGTGTACGTACCAACTATACACACGTCCAGGAGATACAATCGTCTGGGAAAGGGGGAATACACACGTATACATATATATATATATATGTATATGTATATGTATATATAGGTATATATACGTACATGTATATATATATATCTTTGTGTGTCAGTATAGGATTGTATCAATGTGTGCGTCGAACTGTGTAGACCTACACAAACAAGCATGCGTAGTATGTGTTCCGTCCACCACGGATATATACATACATATGTTGAATGCTTACAGAGTGAAGATGGGAGTCTGAGATGTCTTGAATATGTATAGATGTTTGTGCATATGTGTAAATAAATATATATATATATTATACGGCAGTGCGGGAGGGGCGGACCAGAGCAGCAGAAACAGCCAATCTGTACAACATAGACGCAGTTGGCAATTTCTGCTTTCTTGTGTAGAGACACTTATATACATGTAGGGTATATATGCACACGAAAGTAGGGGCAAATATGAAGCGTCGCACCTGCTGGCCTGCAGTATTGTGTGACGAGACATGCGCGCGTTGAAGGCGGTCTCGCAGGCGGAAAGATTCACCCTTATACATGTGAGAGAGTATATACACATACTTACGGTATATACAGTACAGGCACGTTAGTATCTATGTATATCTGCCGACCTATCTATATGTCTGTACATATATATATATGTATATGTATGTGGATCTGCATGGATATATGTGTAGGCAGAAGGCGTGTACACATCTGTGTATGCCTACGTCTTTGTACGTCTGTAAGATAACGGAGGACGAATGCAGCCGTATGTATTTCGATATATCTGCACATAGAAGAAAAAGTGTTGCAGATGTAACAGAATATGATATATGTGTCTATAGATGTACTGCAGAGCTGACAGAATATCACATGCATGTGGGCCGGTGTACATCCGGCTAGGAGTCGCTAGTGTAAGTAGGTGGATGAATCCCTGCGTGACCCTCCTGCAGGGCTGCGCCTGAGACCTTCATCGTGAACGGCCGAAAATATTCGTCGACGCATATGGTACTGCTTGCCTCTCTCATGGACAGTCTTGGCGCCGCGTGTTGTGGTGCTGCAAGCTTCAGCAGCAGCTACGTGAGACTGCGCGGACTGTTGCCGTCCTCGTATATTCATCCTAGGGCTACTACGTAGGCGCAACGCCATGCGACTATCTTTCTGATGCTCCTGCCGCTCCTTCCTTCGCCGTGCGTGCTGCTGTCGATGCCATTCGCACAAAGCTGCTGCCATCCGCGTGCAGCACTGCGTTGACCGAAGACCCTACCTGCAGACCCTTGCCCCCCATCTCGGCGACATGTTGCCCCCCCCCCCGGTCGACTGACGGTGTTGCTGCTGCTCCTGCTGCTGGTGTCGCTTCTCCTGCGGCTGGTCCCGTTGCTCTTCTTGCTGCCGTCACTGATGCTGCTGCTGCTCATGGGCTTGAAGTGGCCCGTACTGCTGCCGGTGCTGCTGGTAATATGCCTGCTGCTGCTAGTGTACCTGCTGCTGGTGATGAATCTGCTGCTGCTGAATCTGCTGCTGCTGAAGTACCTCCTGCTGGTAGGGTACCTGCTGCTGATAGTGTACCTGCTGCTGGTAGTGTACCAGCTGCTGGTGCTGCTCGTGTCGCTGCTGCTGTAGTTGCTTCTGTTGCGAGCCGAACTGCCTCCGGGCGTTTCCCAGTCTACTTCCGGAAAACGTGCGGACGGCTACAGGACGTGCTGCTACGGCGCTGTGCAGCGGCGGCGTCCCCTCATGTACCTTTCGGACTGAAATCTTCCCACGCAATGTCCTTTTACTGTCCGGAGGATCATCTACAGAGACGTCTATACGTGTGACCGAGTTCAAAAATTTAGCAGTAGATGCGATGCGCTGTGCCACAAACACCAAAGACAGGCAGCTCTTTCTAGTGAAAAGAATCTCCTCTTTTGCTGTCTTGCCTCACGAATTTCCTTGTCAGTGTGCCGCTGCAGCTGCGCGTGCTGTAGCCCCACTGCTACACGTGCATACCGCGGTAAGTGCACTGCAGCGGCCTGCTGCAGATGGTCGCTGTTTGCTAAAGCCGCTCTCCTGTGGAAGATGAGAAACTGTGACGCGGGTGTTGTCACATAACTTCCTCCTTTTCGACTAGTAGACGTACTGAATGCCATTTCGTTGGTCCGCTGCAGCGGCGTCCCCTCGAACAATATGCGGACGAATAAAACGCGTTACGACATTCCCAGTTTTTGCTGCTCGTGAGTTGATGCTGCTACGCAGAAGCCCGACTGCTGACTCACCTGCACACACTGCGTCAGCACCGCCCTCCAGCGACCTCCCTCCAGGACCTACGCAATAGCCCCACGTAGAAATTTGTTACATGCATGTTGTACCTATCTTGTGAATGGTATATATATATATACATATATACATATATATATATATATATATGTACAGGAGTCGTACACATACATTTGCATATGTATATATAGATACGTGTAGCTACGCAGAGGTACACAACGATACGCACACGGGTGTATGCACAGTATTCAGTGTCCGACTTCATTAGGTATCTGCGGAATAAAAAATAATGCGAACACCTAAATATGTAGAGAGAGCTACGCGCATAAATCTGTCTAATTACGTTCTTCCCTAAATCGATTTACGGCGTATGTGTACGACTTCATCTAGACATTTACGTAAGTGGTCGGAGACAACAATGGAACTCGCCGGCATTATTTGGCCGATATACTCCAAATGAGGCTGCAACAAAAATTTGTGTGTGACAGCTGAGCCATCTAGCTGCCACTGCGGAGAAAGATGGAGAACGTGTTTTTGCCCCTGGACGGATGCAGATCTGCGCCCACGTAAAGAGCTTTCTCTGCATGCGGTTATGCTGCGGCTACTTGATTATATATATGTATATATACATACATATACCTATATATATATGCATACTTACACGCGCTGAAGTTCGTGTGGTTTCTTCATTTGCCCCAGGATATGTGTAGAAGGTGGAATCACGTTGGCAACTTCACAGCAGAGACATAAACACTTAAAGTTTTCCCACGTCACGACAACGCAGCGAGCTCTACACACAAGGACGCCAAGACGAGCACTCTATATCCTATATTGAGGAGGCACGACATAGATGCACTTACACATATATGTAAATATATATATATATATATATATACACATGCAAGGGCGTGCATTTACCCGTTTCAGCGAATGGATACACACGCGTGTTCTCATCCGCGTGCACGTCCTTCCGCAGAGTGTGTGTCGATACGTATGAAGCTTTGTGCAGACCTCACAGATGTGTGAGATGCCCGCCATCGCATCTTGCAGGCATACCGCCTATTGCTAGGACTTCTTTTCCTTCATGTGTGGGATACACATATAACGATGCGTCTGTGTCGGTCACGTAGTCGCTGGCCAGGCATGTATTTGTTTCAGTATGCGTAAGCTCCGCAGATGGTTGTCCTTCTCTCTCTCTTTGCAGGAGGTGGCGCACTCGCCTACTATTCTCCTGCAAGTCCTTGGTATACTGAAGGGGTTTTTGCTGGCACAGGCATATACTGATACACTGTTTTTGTTTTACTTCGGTAGTATTCTACCGACACCGAGACCCGCCTCCATCCACGTTTCACAACATTTTCCTTATAAGCTTTGATGTGCCGGTTTTTCGAGCGGGCGAACGAAGTCCCCTCTACACCTTTGCCGTACCCAGACCATCTGGTTCGACAGAGGCTTCACAGACCAAGAGTACGCATTCACGTCTCCGTGTATACAGCCAGAGGTACACAAAAGCACAAACAGGCATACGTGACGTGAACATCTACTACTATTGATACAGCTGCACGTTTATTCAAGAGCACACATGCACATATGTACACAGATACTATTATTGATGCAGCCACTCATTCGCTCAAGGATGCACATGCGTGCATCCGAAATCTGCTACTATTTATTCAGCCACATGTGCGGAATCCGCTACTACTTATTCCCAGTCACACGTGCGTAAAAGCACGCTCGTTAGCTACACAAGCGGCCACAAGGAAGTACACACGATCCCGCGTCCAAAAGCACTTCTGCGTGCAAGTGTTTGCACGTTCCTAGTAACGACTGCCCGAGAGTCTCTAACGTATCCTTAGTCTTTGCACACAGTTGTGCGTGTGCGTGTAGCCTGCCCTTGGCATACGACGCCTCATATTTGGGCAGAACGCGACATCCGACGCCTCATATTTGGGCGAGACGTACACACCCATAAACACAACGTCCACACGTCAAATTATCGATTGTTCTGCAGGCCTTGCTGTAACACTTCCGCCCCCGCTTTCCTTTGCAGGCAGCAGCCCGTCTCGTACGACGACGCTGTACCGAGAAGCCTCCTCACGGCAAACCACCCCGTCATTTTTATGTGTGTATATCTTTATACACACAGATACACACCTACATTGACAGCTGCGTGGACACCTGTCGGTTTGCAGATGGACCGTATACTACGTCTGTACGTCAATATATTTTGTATGGACGTACAGTTCTCTGGAGAAACACACGTGAGTATACACACACAGGGATGTGTGCCGGAAAGTAAGCGAGTGCGCGAGAGTTGCAGGTCCACAGAGTCGCCGCCAGTCTCTCGTAACTCGGAATGTGACTGCTCTTCATTCTTCCTTCATTTCCTGAAAATCTCCCCTGTTGACGAGTTTTCCCTTCTTCTTCGTCAGCAGCCGCCTCCTCCTCGTGTTTGCAGCCATCTCCCCATACACACGCACATACAGATACGTAGCAGGACGCCGGCGTAGCTCATTCTCTCGTAGTGCGCACAGCCGAAACCACTACCTCATCTGCTGCATTCCTCCTGCTGGTGTCTGCTCCTTCCCCTGCCACTCCTTCGTTCTCTCTCTCTCTCTACGTATATATATATATATGTATATAGGCATACCCGTACAGAACCGTGTATGTATCCCTGTACGCATATATATGTGTGTGTAGCACATATATGTATATATATATGCACCTTATAGATGGAAGAAAAGAGAGGAGGAAATTCTCTTTGCAACTGCGGAAATTGGTCCCGACAATCTTATCCACTTTCCGCGCGCTGGGGCCTCACTCAGAAATTGCTGTTGCTTCACGCGCCCACCATTATGTAGGCGTTTCCCACATTCCCACTTTGTTCTCCTCCTTTTTCACAGAAATGTGTCGTGAATACACATCTCTACAAATAGTGCACACGACTTTTTTTTCTGCTGTTGTTCTCGTACGCGCATGCTCAGACGCACACCCGGACACCCGAACACAGACGCGCATGCAAGAAACGATGGTGACTTCCGCGCTGCCGTTCCTCCCACATCTTCTCAAGACGTTTCACCACGTCGATATCTCCTTCACTTTCATCCCACCGCCTTCCTCTTCTCCTGCTCACCGTCTCTCCGCGGCACTGATAAGGTGCTACGTACCTTATCAGGTACGTACACGTGCACATATATACAGAAGGAGAGATACAAATTCTTTACTGTTAAGTTATGAATGACGAATTACTGATGTCTCCTCAACTTTTTAGAGTGGAACTTTTGCGTTTGAAAAAATATCCATGAGGCATGTGGTAGACGGTCCTCACACACGCGCTGGGTGTGGTCACATATAGTACTGCGTAGTGCGGGCGGAGGTCTGCAGACTCATCGTCTACCTTTCCCAGTTGAGACGCATCGGTGGATATCCGTCGCCGATGCACTTCCGTATATACACAGGGACACTTTAGCTCTACACAAACGTCTATATATGATAGAAAGACTGTAGTGAAGCGAGAGAGGCACGCCACACGTATATACATATATACGTAGAGAGTCGGAGAGACATAGAGAGGGCGAATGCATATATATTTACCGAGATATGTGTGTATAGATGGATAGACGAATGTATACATACTGCCTCCACATATGTGGAGAAGGATGGACTTCTTTTCTATGTAAGTAACATCGCTGTGACTTCCCGTGGAGGCCGTGTGTCTACTCCTTTGTTTCTTCCGCTTTCGAAGCGGCGTCGTCTTCGCTGTTGACGGTTTCTTCGATCGGCGCGTAGGGAGCGGGCAGGTCTCCTCTGCTGTGCAACACAGCCGCAGCCGCAGCAAACAGCGGCGCAAAATTCCTGCAGCTGTTGCCCTGTGCTTCTCTTTCTCTCTCGCGCGGTGGGACAACAGCAGCTGCGCCTTTCTTCTCCGTCCCCGCCGCACGTTTTTCTGTTGCTGCTGCAGGCGCGGCGGCTGCGCGTCGTGCCTGCTGAGTAGGAGCAGGCAGCACACATGGCAGCAGCGAGCTGTCGTTCCCAACGCTGCTGCGTCTGCTGCTGTTGCCACTTCCCTCTCCCACATCACTTCCTGATGCGCTGCTGCTTCTTGTGGCGCCCCCGCTGCCTCGCACGCGGTGTACTTCTCTTCTGCAGCAGCTCCGCCGCGTTCGCTTTTTCCCGCCGCTACTGCTGAGACACCCGCTGCTGTTTCTGCCGTCGCTGCTGCTGTCGCCGCGGTCGTAGCCCCTTTCTGCCTCCTGCTGCGCAACGAAAACGGCAGCATCAGCAGCAACATCTGCGGCTGCTGCTGATTCTCCTTCCGCGCTTCCTCTTCGATCCCAGTCGCTGCTGGAGAGCCGCTGCTGCTCCCTCTCCCCATACAGAATCGTTCTGCTGCAGCGGCGGTCCCTTCGATCGCGTGTGTAGACAGCTGCCGCTTCCTCGTCCTTGCTCCTGCTGCTGCCTGCTGCCCTATATGACGACGCACAGCCGCAACTCTCCTCATGCTGCCCCTGCCGCTCCTCCTCCTCTTCTTCTTCTTGTTCACGTTGCTGTTGCTGCTGCTGCCCCTGCAGCTCCTCGTGCTGCTGTCGACGTCCGCGCAACCGCAGTCGTGGATCCTCTACCGCTTCCGCCTCGTGCTGCGGCCGCAGCAGAAAAGCACCAGGTGAGGAATGGACAGCGACAGCAGCACCGATCTCCTGCAGAGCACCCCCCACGCCCACGTTGTTCCCACGTCGCCGCGCCTGCGGCCCCACTTCTCCGCTGTTCCTCCCCTCGGCGACTCGGGCGATGTTCTGCTCTGCTGTCTGCACCGAGCTTGAGGCGGCTGCCCCGCCTGCGGCCAGCCGCACATCAGCGCCTGGTGCTGCTAGTTTCGCCGTATCACCCTCTGCTGCTGCTTCCCATGCGTGTCTGCAAAATAGCGCTGCCTCAGCGTCTGCGGCCTCCTGCGGCAGCAGCCTCAGCCGTTTGGGCCTCTCTGCTGCAGCAGCAACTGACACACCTGTTCTGCTGCTGTTGCCGCGTAGCCAGCGCCTCCGCACGTCGAGAAACTGACGTGGGGGCTGCACGCCGTTCCGGCGTACAGTTGGCGGCAGCTGCCCCCGCCGCAGCAGCTCGCGCTGCTGAACGAGAACGCACCCGGCGTCGCTGTCTAGACTGCTGCTGCGGCCGGACGTAGCTGCATCGCTTCTGTCGGCGCTTCTCTTGCAGCTTTCTCTTGTCTGTCGTGCTGCAGCAGGATCGCGGTACGCCCGCCTGCGTGCGCCCAGGCGGCCTCGGAGTCTTTTCTCTAACCCCAGCAACAAATTTGGTACCAACGTGGACCTACTGCGGCCTCTCCTCTTCCTCCTGCTGCCGTTTTCTAGCTGTTTGTTGCCGGGGTCCCAACAGCAAGAATGGCCACAACTCCTCGGCGGCAACGAGTGCGCTCGCCGAGAAGCACCTACGGCTGCAAATTGCCATCGAGACAGCGCCGGGACAAAGGAAGCAGCAGCAGCCGCGGCGTCTTCACCAGACGTGGCTTCTGCCGCTGCTACGCCTCCGGCTTCTCCCCCCGTCTCTTCTGCCGCTGCTGCTGTTGCTGCAGCGTCTGCGTCCTGCTCGCTCTCTTCCTCTGCTTCTGCTTTGGCATCGCTCTCCGCAGCCGTTTCCTGCGACTCCAGGCTGTCGTAGAGGCCTTTGTTGGGCAGCAGAAGAAGAGCAAGAGGTATCGTACAGGCAGGCAGCAAACAGTTTACGAAAAGGATCAGCATCGGCAAATTATCGAAATTGCACTGTGACGCAGGCTGCAGCAAGCCCTCTGACTGCCCCCCCGGGACTTGCAGCGTCACCGCATCTTCTACTTTGCCTCCTCCTGCTGCTCCTACCGCTCCAGCTGCGGCGACGGCTCCTGCTGCTGCTGTGGCCGACGCAGCGGGAGTGGTCAATCCTCCGAATAATCTGCGCAGCACCTCCCTGCTGCTCGTAGTTGGTAGTCTCACTGTCGAACCTGCATTGCTGCTGTTGCAATTCACCGTATTCCCGCTGCATGCGTACAACAGTCCTGCTGTCGCCCTGTTGTCTGATGCAGCATGCGCCGCGCCGACTAACTCTCCCCCCCGTCTTTCCCCTTCCTTTCTCTCCCAGGTGCTGCTGCTGTTGCTGCACCCTCTCCCACCTCCTCCTCCTTCCCTGCCGAATAGGGAGGTAGCTTCCTTGGTGCTGCCACTACTGAGTCCACCGAAACTGCTGGCGTTGCTGTTACTGATGCTACTGCTGCTGCTGCTGTGACCTGTTCCCCTCGTCGCCCCAAGTCTGCGGCTGCTTTCGACGCGAATGACACTGCCTCCTCCTTCTTCTCCGCCCCCTGCCCCTCCTCTTCCTCCTGTTCCTCCCCCAGGACTGCTGGCGCTGCTGCTGTTACTGCTCCCGGCGTCGCTGGCGCTGCTGCTCGTGTGGGGCCGGAGCAGGAAACCTTCCTTAGACGGTGTGGTCGTGATGTGCGCAGCCTTGATCAATCTAAGGCCGACGAGTTGCGACACGTTCCCGCCGAAGTTAGAGAGACCGGCAATAATTGCATATACTGTACTTTCAAGTTTGGGCGGGCAGAGCTTGGAGGCGAGAATAAAGCCGGGAATGCATGCGAGGGTATCAACGAGGTTGAGAACAATCGCGTCTCCCATGAGGTACACAAGCTTGTCGGGCAGGAAGCGAGAGCTGAAGCGTGTGGCGATCATGAAGTCGAAGAGTGAGGCAAACATCCGCAGGGCCGCAGTGATCCAGAAGATTCCTCTGTACGTACACCGGGCGCCAATCCGAAAAGGTTCGCAGTTGAAGAGCCACAGGCCCCCCATCGCAGCAAACGTGCTGGCGAGCGCCGCATAGGTCGAGTAGTAGGTGTATTCAAAGTGCGGGCCATCAGGCAGGCAGTCTGCTTTTGCTGTGTAGAAGAAGTCTAGCGCCCCAGAGATCGAGACGTGTAGCAGGCGATTCACAAAGAAAAACACGTTACACCTCCCCAGCTCTCCCGGCAAGCAAATGCAGCAAAGCAGCACCAGCAGCACCGACACAAACGCACCATAAGGAAGCATCAGACTTTCTGACAAAGAGGCCGTCGTCGATGCTGCTGCCGTGGAAAAGTGCGCTCCCGACGGAGGTGACGCAGCAGCAGATTCAGGTGGAGGAGGACTGCCACTGCTGCAGCTCGAGACGTATGAAGAGGCGGAGAAGGAAGAGGAACGCGGGGAGACGGTGTTATCGCCACCGCTTGTGGTGGTGCCACTGGAAGCAAAGTTCACAACACTGCTCTTGCTGCTGCTGGTGCCGGCCTCCCTGCTGGTGCCGGCCTCGCTGCTGGTGCCGGCCTCGGTGCTGGTGCCGGCCTCGGTGCTGGTGCCGGCCTCGGTGCTGGTGCCGGCCTCGCTGCTGGTGCTGCGGCTGCCGTCCGCACTGGCGATGCTCGTTCGCTGGCTGAGTAGGAGACCGCTGCTGCTGTGGACGTGACTGTCTGCTTCACTGCTGCTCAGCAACGAGAGCACAGCGACCCCACACGCACTCGCTGCCACCGCTGCTGCCATCAGGAACACCAGGCGGCGGGCCCGTCTTTCCTGCTGTCGCGCGCCCTCCCTGCACCGGCCACTCATGCCTGTCAATTTGAAAAAGCCGGCCCGCAGTCGTTCCTGCGTCTTCTCGAGCCAGGTGTGGATGCTGCTGTCCTCGCCAGCTGAACTGCTGCTGCCAGTCTTCCTCCCTTTGCGCGAGCCACCTTGTTCCTCACCACATTCTGCCGCCGCAACGGCTTTGCAGGCCCCTTCGCAAAGACTGCCGCGCTTGGCTGCAAGTGGGGCCGCTGCTGCGGCAGCACTGACAACGCGAGCAGCAGCAGCAGAAGCAACACCAGCAGCCGGCGTCTGCGTATGCTTCCCACTCCTGACTGCAACGACAGCCGGAAGAGGACGAGGCCGAGATGCACGAGGACGAGAAGGAGGAGGGGATGCCGCTGAGACATCTTCGATCGCCAGCTCTTTTTTTTCTCTCGCTGTTCTGCGTTCTTCAACACTGCATCGCACGTCTACCAGTTCAATCTCTAGCGAGACAGGCCTGAGCTGTGTGCCTGTTCGTCTGCTCCTGCTCCTCTTGACGCTGGAATCGCTGCGACTGCTGCTGCTGCAGCTGCTTCTCCGTCCACACGACGTCTCCTTGTAGCTGCACTCCCTGCTACTTCTCCCGCTGCGTCCCCCTTCCACGCTCCTGGTGCTGCTGCTGCGATTGCCCTGCATCACCCGGAAGAGACTCTTGCTGCTGCTCGCGCGGCTCCTCCCCCTTCCTCTGCTTATTTTACTCCCCTGGCGTTCGACGTTCTCCGTCCGGCTTCCCCTCCTTCCCGCTCCCCTGTCGCTGCTGGCGCAGCCCCTACCCCGGTCCCCCCACTTCCGCCTTGCGCGTCCCAGCTGCCGCCTGTCCCCGCCGACATCTCTGCCTCTTCTTCTTCCTGCAGGTCGACGCTGCAGCCGGCAGCGCACCCGGTGCCGCTGCTGCAGTCGCTGCTGCGCATGCAGCTGCTTCGGCTCCTGCCGATCTCTGACGCTCGACTGCAGCGGGCCTCCTGCAGGCTAATGCTGTGGCTTTTCCTTGCTCCTGCTTCTTCCGTGGGCCTCCGTCCGTCGCTCTCTCCGGGGGCGGATGGGCAGTAGTCCTCGGGCGTGGGGCGTTGGACGCGCCCCACTTTTTCTTCTCCGATGAAGTTGAAGAGAATCGGCACGAGGGCTTGGGCAGCAACAGGCAGGGCAAGATAAAGCAGCGGCCGCGTGGTATGAAGGTGGTCTGAGACCAAGCCGATAAGGAGCTTGCCGGTGAGAGAGCCGGCAGTGCAGCAGCCTCCGACGAACGCAATGAGATTGCCAGCGATATGGGGATGCTCACGCAAGTGAGCGCTGTAGCTGCCTTCACACATCAAGTCGAGCGTCGCGATCTGGGCGTGGACGCAGCAGAAGAGCAGCCCCAGCAGCCACGGCTGCTCCTGGACAGTCCCCGGAGACAGAACCAGCAGCAGCACGAGGGCCGCCACCCCGCCGAGACTCGCGAAGAGCATGTAAAACTTCTTGTGGAATCCCCAGAGCGGCCAGCCATCACTGAGACAGCCCACCAGGCCCTTCATGCCCCACGGCGAACAGGCAATCGTTAGCGTCCGCTGGTAGGCGATGCCGTCGAAGCCGAGCTGCTTGGTGTACGGCAGCAGCAAGTCTCTAGCCAGCGCCAGCAGGAGTCCCTTGAGTCCGAAGTACGTGCTCACCAGCAGGAGCGTAAAACGGAGGCCGAGCTGCGTCCGCACGACCATCGCGAAGCGGTAAAATCGCAGCAGCACCGATGAAAACAGGAAGCGCACTCCCCACACCGGAAGAAAAACAAGCAGCCGCAGCAACAGCCACGTCCCTGAAGCAACGCCGCCTACGCTGGTACTGTTGCTGCTGCTACAGCTACTGCTGCTGCTGCTCCCGTCCACCGCACCGCCGTACTCGTCCGTGAGAGATAGAGGCATCCAGCCCAGACGACGGCTCCGGCGCAGCAACCTGCTCTGCTTCGAAGTAAAGACGCGCCTTCCTTCCTCCACTTGGCCATTCCTGATGCTGCTGCTGATCGCCTCTTCAAAGTTCTTGTTGCTCGCATGGCTGGTGCGCCGGCTGCTGCGCATCTCTTCCAGCACGTAGCTGCTCCCCCTGCTGCTCGCTCTGCCCCTGCCCCTTCGGTTGCCCCCCTCCGCGACGACACTGCTGTCCGTGGCCTGCAGGCGGCAGCTGTTCTCCTCCGCAGACAAATCCTTTGTAGAACTACCGCTGCTGCTGCTGTTGCTACGGGTGATGTGTCGGTTCCCGCGCCTGCTGCTGAAGTATCTGCTGGTGCTGCTGCGCTCACGAAGCGGAACCAGTTTCGTATATGCTCTGCAAGTGCTTCCTCGTCCCCTTCTCCCCGCCCACATCCAGCCGCTGCTGCTGCCTACTGTAGAGCTGCTGCTACCACCCCTTCCGTTCCTGCTGTTGCTGCTTCTCAATGTGCTGAGAGAATAGAAGTGGCTGCACCTGCCTAGTGAGACGCGGCTGTTGCTGTTGCTGAAGGGAAAGCTCTCGCTTCCTTCTCTCGTGCTACAGCTCCCCTGTCCAACGCTGCAGCTACCATCTCCACTGCCGCTCCTGTCAAGCCCCGCAGATTTGCTGTACGCTTTCTGTTCCCGCGGGCTGCTGCAGCTCTTCGAATCACACCTGCTGCCAATCCTGTTGCCGTGCTTCCAGACATTTGCAAAAATCTGGCTGCCCAACTTATACTCCCGGCTTCGGCATGCTACGTCTATGGAACTACTTCTACCGCTACGATCGCTGCGACTGCTGCTAGCGGAACCACAGCTCCCGACGCCGACGCCGCTGACCGGGCTCCCGCTGCACGCAGTGCTAGTAGTTCTCTTTGAGAGAGCGCGGTGTGAAGCGGCGTGCGACGCGGAAGGACCGCAGCTGCGTTTGCTGGCAGCAGGGTTCGCTGGATGCGACGTGGCAGCAGCAGCAGCAACGTAGTAACAGGCAGCACCAACGCCGGCGCAAGCGGCAGCACCCGGTGCCTCCTTCCCAGAGACTGCTGCGACGGGGGACGCCGGGATGGTATCTGCCGCGAGTGCTGTCGCTGCTGCTGCTTCTTCTGCTGTTGCCAGAGGCAGCGTCCTCACGTAGTCAGGACGACCTGTCGCGCCGGCTTCCTCCTCCTCGGTCGCCGTGAGCGCAGCAACAGCGCCGAGTGAGAACAGGCGGGGGGACGCTGCAGCAGGCCAAGAACCGCTGCATTTTTCGGCAGATGCCGTGTCGGTACGTAGTCGTTCTTTCAAGAAGCATGCACGTGTGAGCAGTCCGCTGCTTGTGCGGTGAGGCAGCTTTCTCTCCGGGCTCTGTCTCTCCTGAAGCGGAGAGAGAACCCCGGCGGCAGCAGCAGCAGCAGACGAAATAGCCGCTGCAGCAGCGGAAGCAGAGGACGCAGGAGCGGAATACTTTGCAGCAGCAGCAGCAACATCCGTGGCACTCCTGCTGCCGTAGCTCTCTACTTCTTCTTCCGAAACAGCCGGTAACGCAGCAGCAGTCGTGGGGCAGGTTGAAGGACCAGCAGCTGCTGCCACTGCTGCTGTGGCTGCCCCCGCAGGATCCTCTGATGGCACGTACATGCTGCTGGTGACTCGCGACTGCCCCACGGAAGAAACACCCACCACGAGTAAATCGTGGGAAGCTCCTGCTGCCTTCTCTTCTGCAGCGCGGTGCCGCAGTGATGCTCCTGCTGCAGCGACAGGCGCCGGTACCCCCTCCCCCGACATCGGCCAGCAGCAGCAGCAGCCGAAGCACCAGGGGAGACGTCACCACGGCCGGGCTTTCGCAGCAACAGTGCCGAGAGGAAGCAGCACAAGGCTGACGCGTGCACGAGCGGAGCAGGGGCACCTTTAGAGTACAGGACTGGAGAAGTGCGGACAAGCACATAGAAGAGAAAAAGCGGTGGAAGATGAGAAGGGGAAAAGGTTATATAAGAGCAAGATCGAAAAACGTGGACGGAATAACTGGGGAAGACAGAAGAAGAAATTGACGAATTGTCCGCGAGAAACAAAGAACAGGGATGGCTGAAGCGGAACACAGAAGGAAGAGGGCCGAGAAACGGTGCGAAGAGGCGGGAAAGCAACACGTAAAGAAGAGAAGCCCACGAATTACACGGAAAGACAGCGAAGACGTGTGAGAGGTGTATGCGGACGCGTGCAGTCGGAAGCGATCGCCACGCCAATACGGAAAACCACTTGCAAGGTTTTCAACAGGTGACTGGGGGAAGAAACGACAGAGGGGGAAATGATGCAGGCCTGTATATTTTAGAACGAAGAAACAAACGTTGTAGGGAAAATCTCCCCGGAAGCCACTCCTACAGGTCGCGAAACGTCATACCTGTCCTACACTCCAAAATGAGCTGTACGTACACCCCAACCATTCCGGGGAGCAGCTCAGCGAAACTCACACTTTAACCTTCTGGGCAGAGAGACGGCGTGGGAAGAGACTTGTCAGAGAGAGCCTCGTGTGTGACTCGAAGTAGGGTAACGACACCTCAAAACGGGCGCACAGGACGTAGGATCGGCTGTACGTACACCACAAGCTTTTAAAATGCCGTTGAACGGGATGTAACACGCACACACGCTATGTTCCGATCGACA
Source organism: Sarcocystis neurona (assembly GCA_000727475.1). Classification (NCBI taxonomy): domain Eukaryota; phylum Apicomplexa; class Conoidasida; order Eucoccidiorida; family Sarcocystidae; genus Sarcocystis; species Sarcocystis neurona. The sequence goes on along the minus strand of KL647321.1, from coordinate 606,220 downwards.
CGGAATGGGTGTATGTACACGCCAAATCCTTTCAAATTGCCAATGAATGGGATGTAACACGTACACCCGCTACGTTCTGATTGACACACGGTGGGTGCATGTACACCCCAAATCCTCAACAATGACGTGTACGATGTGTACGTACACCGGGAATCTTCAACGCGACTTGTGAAGACGCGTACATCCCCTGACGCAACTGTTTTCACGTACGTGGTGTACTTTCTTCTCCACTGAAGACAACATTAGTCTTCGGCAAAACAGGGAAAGAGAGGCATCAGGTTGTTCTACATAGTGGTAGACGTTCGAATTCCGCGCTTCGAAGTATTGTGTGCGGAGACTTCGACTCTATCAGAATAACGGGAGACGTTTTGATAAATCCCCCCCGAGGCTGCACGTACCCCACACACAGTCGGTTTGAGGACGAGCTACGCACAGCTTTCCTGCCCTCCTTCACTTGGGGGGGGCGGGGGGGGAAAATGTGGGCGTACTCTTCAAACATGTGCGCCCGAATATTTCGTTGAGTTGGAGGTACATATGTCGTACGTGTAGTTTTGCCGCCACAGGCGGTAGTACGCCTACACCTCAAGATTCCTGTAGATGTTAACAAAAATCGTTCACGGAAGCGGTGGGGAAGTGTGTACTTCACACCGTGTTTTGGGGGGGTCCTGCGTCACCGCGTGGGAGCTAGTTCCTCAAGAGCACGCAGAACGCAACTTTTTCCTCCGTATGTGGCATCGGTCCATGGGAGGTGGGCGTTGCGCCTGCACCTGCGCTTATGATGTGATAGCCGACGTCATATTGGTAGTGCAACCGGCAAGAGCAATACCAGAGCCTGCTTTTCTGCCTGTATTACGCATGACGATACCGCCACTACTAGTGATATGTGGGTGTGTGTGTCTGTGTGTCTGTGTGTGAGGAAGCGCAGAGAGTGTTCTACCACCCGTATGACCTAGCCAGGAAGCCTAACAGAAAAGTATTCAGGATGTCCTGTGTAGGGTTACCTACGTGCGGACTCGTCGAACCAGGAAGAGCGCATACCGGCCTGGGAGCTACACAATGGTGGCGCTAGCTAGATATAATAGTTAAAGAAATTGGCACATGAAACTGGTACACTTCAATACACATATCTGTGCTACTGCTTTGCGCTAGTAGGCAAAGAATGCGCAGTGTAAGTCTCAGAGGAAAACAAACCGAGCAGTCGCGCCTTGCGTGGTTCCCCCTGTAGCCTGGGCACGCGAGAGCGCTTCGGAAGAGGACGGTAAAAATACCTCAACTTTGCAAAGACAGGACGTCCCGAATCCCTGGACCATGCATTGTTCGGGCAGCCAGGGGAAGCAAGGATATGATGGAAAAGTGTTGAAGAAGAAAAGTAAATGGGCAACAGAGAGGAGAAAAAAACATCTCAGTACGAGGGGACACACCTGCTGGGAATATAAAGCAAATAAAAGGCTTTACAGCGCCGCAAGAAACGCCGCACCCGCCCAAGGAAAAAGGCACACACAAACGCGGTGGGCAACAGGCCATACTCCAGCGAACGGAGGACCACGGATTTACTAGCGCTTCCTGACGTATCGATAGTTCAACAACTCCGCGCATGGGGCTCGCTACGTACTATGTTCTCGATACGCCAGTGCATCCTGCTCCTGGGGCTGTGAAACATGAACAGTTCGCAAGTGCATGCGAGATACCTAGCTCCGAGAAATCAAAAAGGAAAAGCCGCGATTCTCATGCGTCGTCCGCCGTAAATGGCGGGTCTGCAGCAACATCAGCAGCAACAGGCCGCAAGGTCGCAGCGGCTGCCGTCGCAGGAGGTGCCCCGGCCGAAAACAGTAACGCCGTAAAACGATTGATAGACACCACTGCGGGCAGCGTAAGCCGAAGCTCAGCAAGAGTCCCACTCGCAGCAGCAGCAGCCGAAACAGGCCACAGCTGCTGCGGCCGGACACGCGGTAACGAGGTCCCGACGCAGTTGGAACTGCCGGAGCAGGAGCAGAAAAAACGTCGTTTTTTTTCGTTGCGTGTAGGACGTCGTTTGTGTGGCTCCGCACACACCGCGGTATCCCCACAACAGGCCGCCTTTCGGAAACCTTCGCCTTTCTATTCGTTTGGAGCTGTCTCTTTTGCAGTTTGTCTTACTCACTGTGTGTAGATAAGTTGAAAACTCACAAAAAGTCCCGGGGGGGCGGATACAACATAATGCACTTGTCCTATCGTTTTACACCCGTTACGCGGCCACGCGCCTTATCGACGGTAGACCTCATGGAATCAACCGACATGCAAAGAATGCACACACACACTTGCAAATAAATACATACATATGTGTATACACGGAGAAAAAAGACGTCCTTTTGCGACCCGCGCACCGGTAGACCGCCCAGATGCGTTTTGATATCTCGGTACGACGCAGCACAGAGTTACAGCACTGGCGCGCAGGCGCGGCGCAGCAGCAGGAACGAGGTCTGCACAGTGGTGAGCAGAGAGTGGACCCGGATGGTTCATTGACGGAGGTCAAATGGAGTAGCAGAACGAGAAGACGCGGAACAAGTTTCCGCTGAAACACACGTCGGACAAGAGGGCCCAGCCTCGCTTTATCATCCGTCTACTAAGCCCGCAGCAGCAGTCGCCGAACGAGCAAGACGCAGCATCACCACAAACCCCAGCAGCAGAGCCGTAGCCATGGGATAGAGATGTCGCGACGTCGGGAACCAGCAAAAGAGTTACAATTCCTAAAGGAGAGGCAGCAAGAGCAGCAGGAACAGATCGCCGCTCTAAAAGCAATAGAACTGTTGCGGCAAGGGCCGAACAGCAGCGGCGCGAAGGGGGGCGCGACCTGCGGGGTATACATCACAACCCAGGGCAGCAGCACGGGCACAGCCGGGTCCACCGTAGTGGCAGCAGAAGTCCGTGCTTCACACGTCAAGTTGTACCAGCAGTACACTAGTATAACGGTAGCGCCACCAACAGTGTAGACACAGCGACAGAAACAACCCGGGCAGCAACTCCCTCATCTATCTACGTATAGGGGAGGGTGACTCGGGTCACTGGCTGCCGCAGCAGAGGTGGAGCAGCGAGAGGGACCCCTTGCTATGGATGCTGAGAACGAGTGGAAGAAATAGTGAGAGGGCAGTGGCGGCAGCGGCAGCAGCGACGGAAGAGCAGCACCAACAGAGGAAGTAGCTGCAGAACGTTCAGCTGCTGCGAGAGCACCACAGTTTTCCCGCTGTCGCCCCAACAACACGAAGGATGGAAAGGCTCTCAGTAGCATAGAATTCAAAAGCCGTACACATTGGACCGCAACGCAGCGCATCCCCCTTCCCGTGCTCTGCCAGTTTTTTCCACACCCCGGAGCGTACTACTCGCGAGAACTGATGCATCTACCGCAGAAGTGACAGCAGCGGAACACGGGCAGCCACGGCGTCGTGGGTGAAAAGCAGAGTTGTCTTTTTCTGTATCTGCTTGTCGGCGCACACGAAGAATTATCGTGTCTTTCCACGAGGCTTTGTGATTGGAATGTACACGAACTGCCTGCATATGCAGAATCACGCACTGGCACACTAAAGGCCTTGGAGTGACGTGAGCTGCTCGAACGGAGAAACGAAGACGTTTGTAACGTGTAATGTACCCTTTGCAGGTGCAGGAGATGCTCTACTTTGACTGGAAAGAAAACCTCTGTAGGAAAACGTAGACAGTCCACAATGGCTACTATGCATTTCTTACGCATAGTGCGGATGTACATAGGCATCTTGATGAATTACGGGCGTGCCTGATACGTGTGACAAACGTATACATGCACATGAACTGTCCTCACGTGTGTAGTATTGACGCGCCCGCGTGGCTATCAATGAATTTGTTTATTTCCCCTGCGCTTCTGCGTTCCTACCCGCCTGTTGTGTGTTTTGGACATGTACACAGTCGCGTGTGCCGCATAGAGATACGTCCACATCGCTGCGAATACGCACGCGTTTATTACCGTAGTATGTGCCGGCAAAACTCTGTAAACGTACATGCTGAAGGATGACTTATGATATGAAAGGAGGAACTCACATATGCAAATGTGGTCACAGGGGGGGTGATGGGCTGGTATCCGTGGTAGCGAGTATCTGGTAATTACGCTACTACGACCTACATGCAAGTCTCACAATCAAGGTATACACGAACATAGACGCGGGTCGATCTTTCTAAATGATGGACTGCCTGACAAAAAAGGAAGTCTTACCTGCGCATACGCAGCACTGTGAGGAGGAGCTTACACGTGCAACCATGGATAGTGAGCAGATGCAGCTGGTTTGCCTTTCTTGCTTTGCAGAGGGGGTCTATGCTGTGTCATCGGACGCCGACAGCGATACGTGAACGACGACGAGTCATGACTGCCTGTGTAAGGGCGTATTTTACACAGGCACATACGTGTGACACACATGAGAACTTGTAAACAACAACCAAGGAAAAAGAAAGCATGGGGCATTTCTAACGTGTGCACATGCAGTTGTTGCAAAGTGTAAAGCGAGGGTAAGTTGCCTTAGCGTAAAGTGTCCGATGCTCTGGGCACCAACGCACGTGCAAGGCGCTCCGCTTCAATCGCTCCGCTATTTGGGGTAACGGGTACGGAGGTGACTGCGGTGATGAGCGTGCACATACATACATTCATATATATAAATATATAAGGTATGCCGTAATGCGCACGTGCCCCGACATGTATTCACGGGTACACTACTTACACACATGCATACGTACACATGGATGAATATGCGTATGAATGTTCACACATACCTACGCCCCTATGTAAGTATTTTTTGTTGTATGTGTATGCGTGAAATCCATGCGCCCACAATTACGTGCACGTACGCAACACATGCTCACTCATATATGTACCCAGGTACAAGTCTAATGAAAGCGTCCTTGCGTCCACATCTCTCTCACGGTGATCTCTTGCGGGTGAAGGACATTCTGATGGTTTTTTCAACGGCCGAAGTCGTCCTCTCCCTATACAGACCTGTGTCTCTATGTCGCACGTTGAACGCAATACAGGTCAGAGACGTCTACATCTTCATGCACGTCTGTGACATCCACATGGGACTATAGCTATACGTGGACACACAGATGTGAAAGCCTACATACATGTGTGCATACACATAATGTACGTGTGCACACGTGCAGGCTTCGCTACACATTAACGTATATGCATACGTTCAAACACGCATAGTCTTGTAGGGGTCTCACGAGCTTATAGGCGCCCATTAACCTTGTGCCGGGGAACACCCTTGTCCTTATTTTGACATACATACCGCAGCACCGCCTTCATCAGCGACGACATATAAGTAACGCCCTGCAGGATCATCAGTAGTCAAGCGAGTGGGGGGAATGTGTGTGTGCCGCTGGTCGGTGCTCACCTTCGCCTCGCTTCTTCTGGTTCTCCTTGTTGCACTCGTGCAGCGCAATTATCACGGCCACTTCAGAAGAAGACAGGGGAAAAAGAGTGCCCTCTTCCTGCTGGTGTGACGTGTGCAACCGGGAGAAATAGACTCGGGGTGTGTACTGCCCCGCTGCCACTGCTGGCCGGAGCGACTGAGCTGGTGCTGCGGCTGCCCTGGCTTTCCTGGCTCTTGCTGCTGCGGCACGGCGAATGTGACGGGAAGTCTCAAAACGACTAACGGTGGAAATACAACGCCGGCACTGCGGCTGCTTGCTGCCGCGTTGCTGATGCTGCCAAGCCACATTCTCTTTTTTTTTAGCGCTGCATGGAGCCTGCCGCAATTTTTGTGAGACACTGGTATTGCAGGTGATGGAGAGGTGCTTACCGACTGTAATTAAGGGGACTCCTATTGCAGCTCTCCTGCTCCTGCTGTGGTGCGTCATCGCCCTTCTTACTCTGCTGCTACTGTTTGCCGGCAGGACTCTGTGGTTAGTCAGTCGCTCACTCGTGTGCTGCTGCGCGGCTGCACCTGCACGTGCGCGGCGCAGGCCTCGTTATTAACGCTGCAGCGTTGCTGTGCTACCCTGTGAGTGACCCCATTGCTTTTTCGAGTCGAAGCCCGCTCTGTGAAGTCACTGCTGCATTTCTGGTCCACAGATCTCTGCTACCAGTACAACGCCTCTTCCACGGCGATACGTGCGTGCTGCCCTTCGAGCTTACCTTGTTCGCGCGGCTGCTGCCGCTGTGTTCCTTCCGTCTGAGCCTGCGGGCTCTGCTGCTGCTGCAATCGACGAAGTGCTGCCGGTGTCCTCGTGATCGCATCCTCCGGCGCACACACACACCATGTGTCCGGCTGCTCTCCTTCGCCGCCGCGGCGAGAGTTCTGTGTTGCTCGTACGTCTGTTCTCTGCTGCTGCTGCGATTTTATGCTGCTTGCTGTTCCTGCCTCGGTTCCCGACCGCCGTCTGATGTCCGTGTGCTGCTGCTGCTGCTACCGCTGACCCGGCAGTCCCGTCGCACGTCCGCGAGTAGGGACACGCGCCTGGACGCCGTTGTTCGCGCTCCCGTCTCTGATTGCTCGCTCTTTTCTTGTGGTGTGCTGACGCCGCGCTGGGTGCTCCTGTTCCTCCTGCTGCGGATTTTGCTGCTCACTTCACGCCTCGGAAATCGTTTTTATTACGGCGACGATGTAGAGCGGCAGCAGCACTCCTTTTCTTTTATATGGGCTGCGTAGATCGGCCCGCTCGCCACCCCGGAAAGCATCTACCTTGTGTGCGCAGACGATCTTGCTCGTCCGTACGAGAAGAGCCGTCTACACGGAAGAAGGAGAGGAGGCACACCAGCGGCAGCAGCAGTGCCACCTCCTGCAGCGCTGCCAACAGGTGATGATTTCCCACTTGCAACAGAGCAGATACACTAGGGCAGCGACAGCATCAAGACAGTTGAACAGAGAACTGCTGCTTCTCTGTGCATGCGTCCTGCGCGCACAAAATCGTCCTTATTCTGCGGCGGTGGCTGCTTCTTAATCGGGCGCCATGAGCTGCAGCAGCACGCCTCCCGCATTCCCGGCCATACCGTTAGGACGAACCACCGTGGCCAGAGCGGCAGCAGCAGCAGCAGCGGCAGCAGCAGCAGCGGCAGTAACTGCGCTCTCTGCAGTAGAAGTGGCGCCAACTACGCCAGTCACTGGGCCATCTGAAGCAGGAGAAGCACCTACAGCAACAGCAGCATCATCGCCCCGAGGGCCAGCAGCATCACCAGCAACTACCCCGCTTGCGTCAGCAGAATGCTGTGCAGCAGCTGCAGCAGCAAAGAAAACAACAGCTTCACCAGCTGCTGAATGTGTTGCTGCGGAATCGGTGGGACGTCAACGCGCAGCAACTGCATTGTCTGTCACGTCATCAGAAGCAGCAGCATCTGCAGGACGCGCGGCAACGGCGCAGGTTACAGCAGCCGTTGGAGCAGCAGCTGCAGCGCAGCCAGCACGAAGGCTTTTCTTCGCGGAATCTCGCGCAGCAGCAGCAGCGGTAACCGCAGCCGCTACTGCAGCACCACCAGCAGCGCTGCATCGGGCGGTTCTCTTTGCCGTACAGTCAAGCGGTGCAGCAAATACTCCCTACACGGAAGCCTGCAGGGCTACAGCAGCTCAGACAACGGCGGCAGCAGTGGCGACAGCGGGAGCAGCAGCAGCCGCACCGCCAGCAGCAGGACGTTGGCGAGTCGCGACCTTCCACGCGACAGCACGCCGAGTGTCCGATACAGCAAAAACAGCAGCGTCAGCACGTCTGAAAGCCTTAGCAACATTAGCGGCAGCAGCTGCCCGAGCGGCGGCAGCAGCCGACCCTTTGGTTGCAGCAGAAGCGGCGGGCAAGGCGCAAGCAGTGACAGCAGCACCCGTAGCACGAGCACCAGCCCCACCGCCAGCAACACGACCAGGAGCGACTACGGAAGTGTCACGTCTTGCAGCAGCAGCAGCAGCAACGGCGCACGCCAGAGCGGCAGAATTAGTTGCTCCTTCCCCAACAAGAAAAGCCGCAGTCGAGGCTCCCCCCCAGCCAGCAGCAGCAGCAGTACAGCGAGCGGAAGGGTCTGCTTTTGAGGAAAAACGACCGCTGCTGCACCTGCGCGCGCTGCCGCCATGTTTGCTTCTGGCTACCCGCCATGGATTTTCCTCCTGGCCCTTTGCCCGTGCGGCCCCCGCCTCCACTCGCTCCTGCAGGATAGCCCCCGGCAACCCGAGGAGCATCAGGACGACGAGCAGCCGCAGGAAGAGTTGCAGCACGAAGCGTTGCAGGAGCGAGAAGAGCAGCGGGAGCTGCAAGAGCAGCAACAGGAGCACCAGCAACGACGTCAGCAAGAACTGCTGCAGCACCAAGAGCGAGACGCGCAGGAGCACGAGGAAGAGTCGCAGCCCCCCTGCACGTATCACGCTCAACACTACTACCTGCCTACCCGTCCTCAGCCGCGACTCCGTATTCAGGAACCTCGTCCTGGCGTCGTGCAGCAGCAGCAGGCTGAGCAGCATCTGTGGCAGCAGCAACAGCAGCAGCAGGCGCTTGTGCAGCAGCACACGCAGGAGGAAATGGACAATGGTCCGGGACGGTGGCTGCAGTCGCAGCCAGGCACCTGCCAAGAGCAGCAGGAGCAGCAGCAGCAGCAGTACTAGGCGAGTAAGAAGTAGCACCGATGACAGCAATGCCAACGTCGAGAGGACGGACGCGTCCAGCACGCGTAGCAGCTGCAACAGCGGCAAAGGGAAAACACCCAGTACGCCCCGCAGGTGCTGCCTCACCTCCGCGTGGAGCACATGTACCGACAGATGCAGCAGCAGCAGGAGGGGCCTGAACGACAGCTTATTATGCTGCAGCAGCACAGACGACAGCAGAGTCTGCGTTCGGACTAACTGCAACGGCGGCGTGCACAAGCTCACGAGGCATAGCAGCAGCACCAACAGCAACAGGTATGCCTTTCGCAGGGTTTCTGACAGGCGTGCTGTACACGATTCGTGTTGCACCGCCACCGCCAGTGCTTCTTGTGTGGACTGGAACAGCAGCTCCTTTTGCAGGGACAGTAGCGACGGCAGCAACAGCAGTGGCGCCGGGGCTACGGGCAGCGGCAGCAGGAACCGCCGCTACAACAGCAGCACCAGAAGCGTGGGCAGCAAAACCGTGACCAGCAGAAGCGTGGCCACTGGCGGCATTCCTGTCGAAGGCTGGAGAATTTCTGTAGGAATGCCGGCGACGCAAGAACTGCTGCACGGTGTCTGCTTCCGCCGTCTTCACACGAGCAGCGTCGACGGGGCAGCTGCCGCAGACGGAGGCGGTAGCGAATTTGCAGCAGTGACAGCAAGCCAACCGGAGAGCCCCGGTGTGGAGGGAGTGATCGAAGATCCGTTCAACGTAGGGTGCTTCCCTTATACAGCCGCACACGTGGCGCTTGCTGCTGCTGTGCTATGTTGGTCTATTTCTGCTGCTGCCCTGCTGCTGGCACAGTCCCTTGGCGTGACCCCGTACGTGCTGGTCTTGCGTCTGTTGACTACGATTGCAGCTGCTTCTCCACTAATGCCACCGGTGGCTTGAACCCGTACGCTTTGTGTTGCTGTTTTTGCTGTTGTGAATGCATGTCGTCTGCCCCGCCTCCGCCGCTGTGGGTTCTTTCACCTGTTGCTGCTGCTGTTGCCGGTGTTCCCTGCGGCTGCTGTTGCTCGTTATTTGGGTGGAGAGCTTTCGTTCGCTGCGTGCTGCTGGCGTCGAACCGAGTGACGCTCCTGCTGCTTAACGACCTTTGGGTACTGGCGTGATCCGACGGCTGCTCGCGAGGTAACGCCGCCGTGGATCGGGTGCTGCTGCTGCTGCTCACGTAGGCTTGGTTTGTTTGAGCGCGGGAGTGCCCCTGCTACCTGTATGGCCAGCGACGGGCCCAGAGCACTTAACTGCTGGCAGACTGTGTGCTGCTGCTGCTGGTGCCCACGGAGACGCTCCAGTACATGCTGCTGCATCTGCTGTTTGGGTGGATAGTGGAAAACGCACTTTGTCTCTGTCAAGTAACACCGCTGGTGCTGCTGCTTCTGCTCCACTTTTGTTGCGAGGACGGCTGAGTTGCTGGGCCTGCTGCCACTGGGGGAATCTGCAACCGTCCTCGGCATTCCTCTGCTGGTGAACCGTTTTGACTGATTTCTGCTGCTGCTGTTGGCCCCGTACCGCAGGAAGAGTAACACGAGGTCCCTGTGGCAACGGTTGCCGGTAGTGGGAGACGCGCGAGGACAGCGCGCCCTTTCAGCTGCTAGTAGTGGCACATAGGAAGACGTTGGGAGGGGTGGAGGGGGGGGGGATGAGCTGCTGCTGCTGCTGATGGGAGGGCTGAAAAGGGGACTGTTGCTGTTGCGGATCCGAAGAGGCTAGCCGTGCTCTTGCGACGGACTTGGGAGAGACTTGCTAGTGCTCCTGGCGGTATAGACAACGCCGCGTTGCTGCTAAATCTGCTTCTGGTAGTAGAGGGTCTTGGCCTCCACATATGCTGCTGCTGGGGGCATGAAAGCAGACGTCCACGAGGCAGTTGCGATGACATTACTGCTGCTGGTGCTTTTGTGAAACTCCGCTGCAGCCTCTCCCGCACGTACCTACGCGGTGTGTGGGGTGTGGGGCGGCTTTTCAAAGCGAAGAGGAGACGAGACAGGGGTACATCACGAAAGAAAAATTCGAAGAGTTCTTCAGCGGAAGAAAAAAGTCTTTCCCCAAACCGAAGGGTGTTGAAGTGCAGCACGTTCCTGACGGCGTTGAAGTTATTACTGTAAGTCACTCTCCAACTAATGGTGGGCTGCTGCCACTTCTGAGATGCTGCCACCGCTGATATGCTGTCATTGCTGAGATGCTGTCGCTGCTGGGATGCTGCCACTGCTGGGATGCTGCCACTGCTGGTATGCTGCCACTGCTGGGATGCTGCCACTGCTGGGATGCTGCCACTGCTGAGACCCTGCAGCTGCTGTTGCTGTGTCTGCTGCTGCTGCTGGTCCCGCTGTCGCCGCCGCTCCTGCCTTCGCTGTTCCTGATGTTGCTCCTATTGCCTCAGGTGCTGTTGCTGCTGCTGCGGTGGCGGATGCCCCTGTTGCTGGTGTGACTGCTGCGATGACCGTGGCTGCTGTGTCGCTCCGTACAAGACTTGTGCCACTTCTCTTGCTGCTTCTGGCGCCTGCAGGTGAAAAGTCCACGCTTCCGCAGACGAACGCGCTTGCTTCTATGCAGGCGCTGCTACCGTATACAGGTAGAGCAAGATATGTGTCCACGCAAACGGATACACATATAGACATACGTTTATATGTGTGTTGTGATTGCCCCTCTCTCTCTGTATATATATATATGTATATATGTATGCCAATATGCCACTATTGCATGTGCATATGTATATATATAGACATATTGATGAAGGCGTTACGTACGTAAATAGACGTATTTCCCAAGTAAGTCAATATGTGGTGATTGCCTCTTTCTCTCTATACATGTATATTTTACACGCACGCAAACTATTAACCACTGCATATACGCATATAATATATATCTGTGATTGCTTCAGGTGCGTGAATAGACACGTGATCCGAGTAAATCGAAGTGGATGGCCACGTGACTGCAGGACGACCTACGCAGCAGGGACAGGGTATTTGTGGACGGGGGCATTTTCACAGAGGCTGCTACTCTGCGTGTATCCACACCCCTGTATAAAAGCGTTAAAACCTACAACATGTGTATACGTATTTCTACATAGAGTATCCATATGTATGTGTCTATTATATTAGGTATATGTGTGTATTTGTATATATGTGTATATATAGAGATAAACACGTATATAGGTGTGTGCACGGTTCACACAGATGTAGCCTGGTGACGGGGCTACCGTTCTGTCAGACGTTATCTCTACTCGTACTCATCTCTATACATATGCGTACACCTTCAACTTCTGTGCGTGTACAGTAGATCTCTGTACGTAGGCGTTTCAGTATATAATCGACCAAACGTATACGTATATATATATATATATATGTGTACGTGTACTGCAGCCTTCCGTGTAACGTTTTCCTTGTGTCTTTGCGTGTCTGTGTGTATGTGATTCATTCAATCCCGAAACGCGTGCGCCCGTAGGGCCCTTTCTGGCCGCGTGTGTCTCTGCGCATGCGTAGCTCCTCCATCCCCACCAGATACCTACATATACACATATATATATATATATATGTGAAGGAGTGCTGCCTTGGTTGCTGCTGCTGCGTTTGCGGCTGCTGATACAGATGTACAAGCAGGTGGATGGAGCATGGGAGACAGCAGCAAACGAGCAGGACCAGCTGCTGCCTGCTCAGTCTGTTGCGGCGGTCATACACACCATCGTCCAGAATATGGAGAGCGACTCGATCGTTTTGAAGCTCGTCGACATCTGCGACCTCGAAAGCTCTGTAGTGCCTGAGCTCTTTCAAGCTTGCAGGGCCAAGCGTCTTCATGTAAAATATCACTTCCCAAGCCTGCTGTGGTTGCTGCTGCTACTGTTGCGTCTGCTGCCTTCCCTGCTGGGGTCTTGCTGCGGCTCCCCGCCTGCTGCTTCTTTCATGCCGTTGTTGCTGTTTCTTCTCTCCTGCTGCCTTTTCCTTGCTGCTCTTGATGCTTCTCAACCACCGGCTATGGCTGGCCGTCCTCCTACTGATTCTCCTGTTGTACTCGCTCTTGCTGCTACTACTCTCCCTCTGCCCGTCGAATATGACATCTGCGGCTGCTCGTCCTGCTGCTTGTGTCGCTGCTGCCGCCTCCACCACAGGGCTGTTACTGCTGGGGAAGCGGCTGCTGCGTCTGCTACTGCACTGCCTTTCCTGCTCTTGCTCCTGCTGTGGATAGTTCTACTGCTGCCAGCATCCTTCTGCCGCTCCTACGTAGCCAATGCAAGCAAAGCTGCAGTGCTGCTGCTGCTGCTGCTCGTGTTGCTGCTGTTGCTACGACTGCTGCAACCCGAAAGGATGCTTGTGGCGCACGGCCCCCGCGCGTGCTGCACACGGTGCATGCGCTTCTTAAGCTGCACTGGACAACACCGCCTCCTGCTCGTGGATTTGCTGCTACTGCTGCGGCCCAGTTTCTCTTGCTGTGCTCATTCTTCCGCTGGTGCCCAAGAGGTGCCGCACCTCGTCGCTTTGCACCTGCTGGTTCTTCTTCTGCTGCTTTTCCTGGTTGAGGGGGGGAGGGGGGGCCGGGTCTGCTGCTGCTATTTGTCCGCATGTCGACTGCGTCTGCTGTTGCTGCTACTGATGGTGCTCCTGCGGCTGTTGCAGCGTGCAACGCTGCTGCTGTAAACGACCTAGAGACTGCTGGTGCTGCTGTTGGTCTACTTTTCTATGATGGCTTCGTTTTGGGCTACCGTTGGGATTCTGCTGCGCAGCTGCGCCGTCCCACGCCCAGGCTGCTGCTATTGTAGTAGGACGTGTTCCTGTACCTACCGCTCGCACCAGAGACGAAGGTGACCGGTGAACTCCGCTGCTAGCCCCTGCTGCTGCTGGATTGTCTGGATGCTGCTGCCTCCTTTACGCGCAGGTGATCTGGCTTGTTAACCGCTTCGACTGCTTGCCGCGTCAAGCAAACAAGAAAGAGTAAGACGACCTCGTCAGAGTAAGACGACCCCGTGCTGCCTTCGTACACCTCGTCGTCCTGAGGGGGCGCTGTAACATCACCTCTCTTGCGACTGCTGCTGCTGCTGCACCGCAGGCCTTGCTGCTGGGTGGCTGCGATGACCCGCCTCGCTACTGCCGCCGCTGCTGCGTTCTCGCAGGAACTCCTGTGCTGCTGCAGACCCTATCTGCGCTGCACCTCTGCTGCTGCCGCCTCAACGGGCGCTGCTTTGACGGTGGTGTGTTGTTACACGTTGCTGCTGGTGGTGGTGGTGCGTCACCGGCCTTCCTGCTGCCGCTCCTGCTGCAGGGCCCCTGCTGCTGCGGCTGCCGTGCAGTCTGCGTGCTGTTGCCGCCACACTGCTGCTTCAGCTGATGCGTATGTTGCTGGTGCTCCGCAGCGTGAAGGACTGGGTCCGCCGAATGGTCCGACAAATCCAAAACGTTCATATCGACGACACCATCCTAATTTCGGCCTCTACAGGTAGACGCAGGGGAAGATCCGGCTGCAGTTTTTGCTGCTGTCGCGTGGCTGCTGCTGGTGACAGACCAGTGCTGTTGCTGCTGTGCTGCGGTTGATGTTGGGACTGCTGCAACCGCCGACTCTTCTGCTGGTGGTACTGCACCAGCCGCTGGCAACGCTAATCTGGCGCGCCCTGTGGCAACGTCGCAGCCGGTGGTGGGGAGAGGGGGGGGACGCTGCTGCTGCGGGTCCTGTGTCTCGTGACGGAACTTGCTATTGCTGCTGCCGTCGCTGCTACTGCTGTTGATCCCGTGACGCTGGATTCCACGGTCCCGGTGCGGCAGCTGCTGTTTCTGTTGGTGTCTGCAAGTGTCGCGTGTCTGCTGCTGGTGTGGGTGCTGCTGCTGCCGTTAGTACTGCCGTGGTGTCATTAGTTCCGCTACGCTTGCAGCGGGCTGCTGCTCCTGCACGAGATACTACCGCTTCCTGCTGCTGCACTCCCTGCCTGCTGCTGCGACGGCGTGGACGGAAGGTGTTGCTTCGTTGTTGCAGTCGCTGTGTGTCCTTGGTGCTACGTTCTCTGCGCCGTTGCTTTTGTTTCTGCTGCTGCCTCATCTGTTGCTGCAGCTGTTGCTTTTCCTCTTGACGCTGCACTTGCTCCCCCGCTTTCAGGAGGCTATCCCTCCGCTACCTCTGCTGCACCTGCTCCTGTCGTGCTGTGGACTGTATAGCAACGGCTGTGTTGTTGCTTTGGCGTGCCGCCGTTGCTGCAGCAGCCTGCTGCACACGCTGCTGGTTCTGCTGCTCGTCTTTCTCCCTGCCATCTGCTGCCGCTGCTGTTCTCTCTGCTGGACCGCCACAAATGCAAAAGAACGAGATGCAGACAGCGTCCTCCCTCGCATGCACGGCTTGAAATCCTCGAGGGAGAAACGACCTGATGACCCTCTTCACCGTAGTAGTGACAAAACAGTCTTACATGCTTGTGGACACAGCTTTACCCAGCTATGCATATATATGTACATATTTATATATGTATGTCTCTGTGTGAGAGACGGCTAAACTTGTGCTTCGTATGGAGAACACTATTACACGTGTTCACCTCTTTGTGTATATATCTGTCTCCCTGTCACGTCTGTGTGTACGTAGAAGTCCGTCTACATGTATTTCAGTCCTATATGCATGTATGTGTATCTCTCTTCTTCCACGTATGTATATGCGTGTGTCTGCATGCAGGTGTATTTCGCCGCTACACAGGTATATATGTGTTTCTGCATGTATAGCTCCGTAGAGACAGGGAAGCAAATGTGCGTGTGCGTCTCCGAAGACATTTCAACAACAGGTATATATATATATATGTATATATGATCACGCTGAGTCCGCGTGGGTGTAGTAGGCATTGCCCTTTTCGTTGCGGTTCGAGAGTTTGACGATCGAAAACTTTCCTGGGCGCAGGGGACTTTCTCTCTCTGCGAAGGACGAGTGTGTACGTATTGGTGAATGTGCGGAGGACCTTCGAGCAAGATCTTGGAACGTTCTGGCTCGTTTCCCTTTCTGCAGCGTACACGTCTTTTTCCTTATATATATGCTGACATTGGCGATGGCAGGCATGACACTCTATTTAAACTCTAGTCGTATCGTCTTCCGCAAGCAGCCGTCGACTGCCCGCGCGGGGGGGCCGTCCTGCCTACCGCGCTCCTCCCGGCGGCGGCTCAACGAAGAATTCTACACGCGTCTGCCTACGTCTCTCCATACGTGTGTCTGCGCCTTTCTGCATGTCTCTAAATGAGTTCACATATATTCAAAATAACCGTATACACACGTATATCTACGCATGTCTGTGTAGATACACGTACACACATATGTATATCTACGTATGTCTACGTGTATCTACACACACTCATATATGTAAACTTATGGAGGTAGACATATATGGAGCAACACATGTCTTAGCATGTTCTAGTGTATACATATATATATATATATGCATCAATATATGTGTCTACGTATGGATAGATACGCATATGTCTGCATATGTCCGCGAGTGTCTCATACGCTTGTACACATAAATCCGTATGCATCGCCGGCCGTAATGCATACGTGCATACATCCGCATGCATTTCCATCTGTATACATATATGTAGACACACGAAGTTGTGTACGTAAGTACACGTCATGGGCGCTTGCGAAGCGCCCCTGTCAGACGGCTCCATACGGGTTTATAGATGTATATGCGTGCTACAGACATAGACTAGTAACATACACGTAGCTGTATATGTGCTGCCGAGGTAACTTAGTAATGAAGTACGTTTATATATATACATGTATGTATATATATATGTGGATATATGCGTACGGACGTAAGTAGGCTTATTCAACAAGCCAGCTGCAGAGGTCTGCACTTCTGTGGAAGTGCGTTCGACTCCCCGGTCAAATGGTTAAACGTCTAAGCAGACAATCTTATACAAGCACTATTACGTGTATACACATGTTGTGAACTATGTGGATATATATATATATAGTAACATGTGTCACTCCACGTATAGACACACATGTGTAAATATACGTGCATATATATTTCTTTTTGATATTGCATGAAAGCGTCTTGTGGGTGGTGGGCACACACACATAGACCCACTTCAAAGTATGTTAGTGCATCCACACACGCGTGGCCACTACGAAAAGGTAAGCAGAGCGGCTCCATGGATGTGCAGGTTTTGAGTGCTGGCACGTTCAAGCGTCTATATAAATTCACTCTCTATTTCCCTTCCCTTCTTCGAGCAGAAAGAATCGTCTTCTCTTCCGGTCACTATTTGCCCGCATTCGTGCTGTTCGTGCGCCTCTGCAGCCTGTCGACAAAGAGGCGCGGGTGACATATATGGACTCGCCGGCCTGTGTGTGGAGATTTCTTGTACCTGTCCTTGAAATTCATAAACATATATGAATACATGCATGTAGATAGATAGATAAGTAAACAGACGCACATATATATTTGTTTCCACGTCTGCATGAAGATTCAACGACCTCACCATATACATACATATATATATATGCATATATGGGTAGGTAGATAGAGGGGTAGATAGATAGATAGGCAGATAGATAGATAGGTAGACAGATAGATAGGTAGACAGGTAGATAGATAGGTAGATAGATAGATAGGTAGATAGATAGATAGGTAGATAGGTAGACAGATAGGTAGATAGATAGGTAGACAGATAGGTAGGAAGATAGATAGATAGGTAGACAGGAAGATAGATAGGTAGGTAGATTCGTATACATATATATATATAGATGTATACGTCTAATTTTTTACTCGTGAGTGCTTAAGGATGTATATATGTGTACTGCACTCGTAATTTCCTCGGGCTTCTGATATACTCGTCTCCCTCTATCTCACCATATATACGTATAAATAGATAGAAATATGAAGATTAATATGAATATGTGTAAATCCTGGTGAATGTGTGAAGATCGACGTATATCCCTTTCCATATTTTTGTAGCAGGGCGTGAACCATGTAGGAGCACGGCAGCGCGCATCTGTGTTGCCATTGCATGCGTCTGTATACAGCTAAAGAAATCTATGAGTAGACCATGCACATTGAATATATGTATGTATGTGCCATACAAATCGCATATATATATATGAATGTGTACATGTACGTGTATATATCTCTCTTCGGGCGTATTTAGACAACACCTTCATTAGCTTTCCGGGGCAGAATTTTAGAGATAATATGGAAGACGTATGTACTACGGATGTGTCTGTGCGTGGGCGTTCGAGTCAATTATGAGTATCGTACACAGTTTGTATATATATGTATATGTAAGCATTCGCGGACAGAAATTGAAACGGCTTACACATGTGTATGTATATACATATATATATGAATACACAAACCTGCAGGTGTGTATGAATCAAGCATACTAGAAACTATATATATACACATATATGTAGAGAGAGAGATGAGTATACCAGAAGTTCGAGTAAATTGTGAGCGTACTGAACATATATATATGTATATATCTGTAAGCATTCACGAGTATAACGTGAGGCGGCATGTGTACACGTATGTGTGTCTCTACATATATATAGTAATATACGTATGTGCAGGCGTGAGAGAATCTATCTTAGTACTATACGTATGTATATATATGTGAGGATAGCACAAGTATGTCTTTGTCTAATTTGAAGTAATTTCGTATATATCTTGGTCTTTTGTAGAGGTGAATGTCTGCGCATTTGCATATGCTGTGACTCGCGTGCGCAGGTGAGGGACTCGAAGAGCTCGAAAAACGACTGCAGCTGCTGCTCACAACCAGTGCAGCAGGAGAGGACGGAATTTTAGGGAAGAGCATCTACGTTGTTGGGCGCGTCAACGTGGGTAAATCGACCTTCATCAATCGCTTCCTCAAGCATATTAATTACAAGTAAGAGCACTACTACTTCCTGGGCTGCTCTTCCTCTGCTTTTTTTGCATGCGCTTCTGCTCGCTCGCCTCTGCTGTCTTCTCTCGTGTTGACCCGGCCCCCTCCCGCAGTTTCGGAAGCGTTCGTTTCTGCTCGCAGCCCTCTCGCCCACCCCGTTGGTCACCGCCTCTCTTTTGCTGCTCCGTGGCGGCCTTCGCGTGTCTCCAGCAATCCTATTCTTCTACGTGACCGATCTTGCTGCTTCTACTTCGTCTTCTTCGTACGGGGTCTGTCTGACTCAAGCGCGCGGCTTGCTCGCGCAGACGCTTCTTGCCTTCTTTGATCTTCGTCGCCGCGGCAGGTCTGGTCTTCCCCTACATCTCCTCGGCGCTGCTACAGCACGATGTATCTCGAGTACTCGGGCGAGAGCACGACCGCAGCCTACACGTTGTTCAACTTATTCTTCTTTCCACGCGCTCCGACGGAGACAAAAAAAAACACTTTCTTCTGGGCTCCAGGGAGATGTAACACGGAGTAACACGCATTTGTAGACGTCGAGTGTGTGCTCGGGTTGAGACGTGTGTGACCTGCTCCAGCAGCAGCGGCAACAGCAGCAACGCCGTCCTGCGGCCTGTCGCTGTTGAGGGCTGCGTACGCGGGCTGCTTCTTGTGGTGCCGTGTCTGCTCCACTTGGTGCCGCTTCTGGTATTATTGCTCATGCTGCTGCTTCTGCCGCTGCCGCTGCGTGGCTGAACTAGTTACTAGTGCTGTGGTTCTCCTGCCGCATTTGTAGTAATGTACGCACACCGCAGCGGTTGCCGGTGTTGCGGCTGCTGTCTGCGTCCGGTTTGTTGGTGCTGGCGGAGTTCAGCGGATGGTGCGGGAGCTGCGGTTCCCGTTCGAAGGAAACTGCTGCTCTGCACGCACTGTGCTGCTGCTGCTGCTGCCGCATCTCCGTGCGGTGTACAGACACCTGGGGACGTTGTTTATGAAGCGGGCGAGCGGCGGCGTCACGCGGTCCGCGCTGCCGGGGACAACTCTTTCCTTTCTTCCTTTTGGACTACCGAAGGGGTTTAAGCTAATAGACACTCCAGGAATTCCTTCACACAACCAGGTGAGATGAAAAAGGAGAAGAAGACGTGCGCGGGGATCTGCTGCAGCAGGCGATGCCTGAAGACATCAAATTGACTCGTATTTTTGGAAGGACTCTCTGCGCCAGCGGAGTCTTCCCCGCCGGGGGACGTCAACCCAACATGTCACTGTGCTGCGCTGGTGCAGTGTGTTAGGTGGACATACACTCGAAAAGAACCTCGTATCTCGTCGGCTTCTGTGTAGTGTGACAGTACCCGGCCCTCTTGTGAAGACGGGCGTAGTAACAGCTGCTGCAACGAGTGTCCTGGACACACGTTTGAGCGAGGAATGCTCTCGCAGCAGCCACCGGGGATGACAGCGAATCGCCAGCAGCGCAGTGTTGCACCGTCGCCTCCTCCTCCTCCTCCGCTGGCAAGTAGCTACGGTTGCTGCACCCACCTCCGGGTCGCGTCCTGCGTCGGACTGCGACGGAGCCACAGCAGCAGCAGCAGGAGTCTTTCCCTCCTCGCCTGCCGGAGGCGCGCAACAGCAGAGCTGTGCGAAGAGGTGTTGAGAAAGGACGTTGCTGCTGCTGCTCGTGTTGCGCTGGCTACTGTTGTTACGGCGACAGTTGTTGCTGCCGCTGCTGCTGTCACGATGATGGCAGCGAGGTTTTTTATAAGCGAACCAGGTTACGTTTGTAGAATCGCTGTGCTGCTTCGCATTTGATGTTGCGCGTTTGAGTCGGACACAAGCTTAGCGATGAGGGTAGTTCACCAGCCCCCCTGCTGCGGGTGAAGTAGTAGCGCGCGGCTTCTTTCTTCTACACAAGTCTGCTGCTTGTTTGTTGCAGTGCGCGTGTGTTCGCAGAGGCATTGGCAAATTGCTGCTGCTTGAGATATTTTCTTCGCCCGTAGGCACACGTCGTGATGCGTCTTGCGGGAGGGGGGAATCTGCGAAGCATTGAGATGGTGCTGCTACAGCTGCTGCGATTGGACAGGGTAGCTTGTCAGTGTAGTAGTGATGTACGGCTGCTGCTGCGTCGCATAGCCGCAAGTAGGTACGAGTCGCTGCAAGTGCCATTCCCGTGTGTGCGGCATCGTGCGAGGCAGCACACGGATGAACAGGCTGCTGCTCTGCAGGAGGTGACGTTGCAAACCGATGCAGCTGCCGCAACTCCTGCAGGCCACGGGTCGGCAGCACGGCACTGCCACTGCTGCGTGTAGCAGCGTCTGAGCTGCCGTGGTGGCGCCAGTGACCCTGTTGCTTCTGCTGCTGCTGTTGTCGGTCCTGCTACTGCCGCCGGTCGTGCCTCTGCAGGATTGCTTGACGACGTGCGGTGCTGTTCTTGTTGCCGAGTGGCGGCAGTATGAACGTTGCTGTTGCGTGTGGGAGGTCACTTGTCTTCTACCAGTAGCAGCAGCCCTCGCAAGCACATGCGTATGTATAGTGTGTGCGTACGACGATCTGCATGTCAGCGTTCTGCATGTATTCAGACAGATAACATGGACACAGTTCCGGAAGGCTCTGCTGAAGCTGGTGCTGTTGCCGCAAGATACCGTGGGGCGTGAACAATAACGCGACAGGTGCTGCCGTTGCTGCTGTGATAACTGCTGCATTCGTCGGTGTGGGAACGCGGGGTACTGATATATATATATATATATATGTGTGTGGGTGGGGGGGGGGGGGGTTTGGGCATGCAGATGACGGCGCTGTTGCAGTCGGCAGCAGATTTGTATTCGGTCGTTCCTACCAAGCGGCTGCAGCCGATTACTTACGCGCTAGTCGAAGGACGGTCGTTGCTGGTCGGGGCCATGCTGCGAGTAGACGTCGTCAAAGGATCCACCGCGCTTCTCACTTGTTATTTCTCCCATAAAACGACACTGCATATATGCAAGTGAGGCACTTGATTACTCGACAAGCCAGCAAGATACGTATCTATATATATGTATACATATATATATATATACACATATTGACGGCTTCCTCTGAAAGTACACCTACATATGTATATATATATATATATGTTTGCAGAGGTTTGTCAAGCGAGGAGTACACGTCCACGTATATATATATATATATGTACGAATTTTGCTGCGTTTGTACATGTAGGTGTACATCCGTATGTGTATTTGTAGAAAGTTTTCGTGCGCTGTATGTGTGTGGTAGATTCAGGACACTGCGAGTATATATATATATATGGATGTTAATAGCTATCCATATATCTGCCCATGTCTGTATGTACAGATATATGGACGTGTGCGTGTGCGCGTGCCTGCGTGTATAGATGTATGGACGTGGGTACGTGTGCGAGTGTGTATGTGTAGATATACGTATCTATCTATCTGTACATACATACATATATACATATATATATATGCCTGTACATGCGCGTATGCGTAAGCATGTACGTATATATATCCATGTGTGTATTTGTACCTATATGAATAGATGTACGTATATGTGTGTATACAATAATTATATATTTATACATATGGATGTATGCCCACGTATGTATGTACGTTTGTACGCGTATATGTAGGTGCCTGTCTACATCTGTGTATCTATTCATATATATATATATATATGTAGGTACGTATGTGTGTATGCATGTGTGTGTACGTATGTATGTATGTTTTCACGTATGAATAAAGAAGGTCTGTGTTGACGTCTGTATCTATGTTTTCCATGTATGTCTGTATACCTGTATGTATATCTGTATGTCTATGTATCTCTCTGTGTGTGTCAGTACGCAGGTATATGGAAACGTGTGTGTGTGTATTGATATTACTGCATGCCCACCAATGTGAATGTATGGCTGCGGGATTATATGTACGTCCGCCTGAAAGCATGCGCGTGTGTCTCTATGCGCGTCAAACGTGGATGTCCCCGTGCGTGCGTATATATCAGTCTCGACGTTAATGAAAAAGTTCACGTACCTCCCTAGAAGCCTGTCAGTTCGGGCGGAAGCCGGAGGGGGGGGTTCATATACGCCTCTGTGAAGGGGATGTGTATGCCTGCTTGCTTGTCCATCTCCTATTCCGCAGTGTCTATATTTATGTATGTATGTATCTGTACTATAGGTGCATTATATATGTGCCTGGACCACTGACTCAGTCTACTACTATATCTTCTCTTGTATTTGTCCACAAAGGGATAAAGTGGTATACCGAGGCACGTACATATATATATGTGCACATGTTAGAGGCCGAAGAACTACTAAGGGCTGCCAGAATGCCTTGTGTATGAAAGCACGAGGGTGTGTGAATACGTATAAGCACATACGAAAATATATATGTGTGTACATTTGTGTATGCGAGGCACATGCGTGCGTAAGCGACTACAGATATATACACGCATGGATCAGGCCAGCGATCGAATCGATGTATCCACGCACCTATACGTGTAATTAGATGTCTTTGTATATAGAAGTGCTGCATTTGTATGGAGGGATCTACATATATGTGGATGTCTGTATCTACGCTTTTTCGTACATATATGTATCGGTATGTGTACCTCCACGTATATAGAACATGCACATATATGCCCCTACGATATTGCATATCTATGCGTGCATACTAATCCATACATATATATGTATGTTTATGTTTATAGATGTGTTCTACACGTGTATAGAACATGCACATATATGCCCCTACGATATTGCATATCTATGCGTGCATACTAATCCATACATATATATGTATGTTTATGTTTATAGATGTGTTCTACACGTGTATAGAACATGCACATATATAG
>KL647321.1:568441-582552 GCA_000727475.1 Sarcocystis neurona | reverse complement strand
CACATATATGCCCTACGATATTGCATATCTATGCGTGCATACTAATCCATACATATATATGTATGTTTATGTTTATAGATGTGTTCTACACGTGTATAGAACATGCACATATATGCCCCTACGATATTGCATATCTATGCGTGCATACTAATCCATACATATATATGTATGTTTATGTTTATAGATGTGTTCTACACGTGTATAGAACATGCACATATATAGCCCTACGATATTGTATATCTATGCGTGCATACTAATGCATACATATATATGTATGTTTACGTCTGTAGATGCGTCTACAGATATTCTCATGTGTAGAAGTGTATATTCGTTTGCAATAGCGGTTTCCCCTACGTGCAAGTGTACAACGTGGAGAGGCGCAAATTACAGCGGACTGCATGCAAGCTGCGTAACGTCGCACGTGGAAACCTGTGGACGCCGGCCTCCGTAGTTGTCGGGGTGGACCAGTGCTTCTCTCTCTCTAATTATATTCGCATTGTCTGTATCAGTCTGTCAAAGGATTTGTCTCGCTATCTGCATCTATCTATCTATATCTGTCTATATGTCTCTGTGTCTCTCTATACGTATATATATATATATATATATATGTATCACATAGACATACGCACATACTCGTACAGACGGAGACAATTCTACATGCACCTATCTGTACGCATTCTTCTCTTTGCTTTTTTGTATATTTGTCGCCCCTGGGCGGATATCTGCTGTGGGTTGTTGCTGAAGAGGTCACGTACGCGGGTGGAACTGCACGGACCTAGGGGAGTGTGAATTACCGGTCTTCAAGCACTACACTAGAGCCCTTTTCAGGCTCGGAGGATGGGAAAGGCGAATACGTACAGCTTGTTTGAGAGATACTTTCTCACGAGGAAACGTTCATCAGTTTTAGTTAACGTTTGTAATGTTGCATAGATTCTCTACCAGTATATACTTACACATATTGATATATATATATATATATATATATATATGTAATGAGAGGTGTTCAGTACTACTGTGTATGTACCATAAATGAACATGTGTGTTTATACGTACGTGTACAACTCTTTACATGCACAGGTGGTGTTGCACACAGAAGGCGTCCACAAAGATATATACATGTATATCTATATCTGTAAATATATATATATATATGTATATATATATATATATGTGTAAATATATGTCTACATGTAGATTCATTTGCAGGTACGTCTCCAAGGCGATGGGCAAAGTCACCCGATTACCTTCTCTGTACGAGCTGTTGTATATATACATATATCTAGATATAAATATATATATATATATGTAGGTATATGGCGTGGCATACACAGTCATCAGCATTCTGCCCCTATATTCAGTATGTGTATATGTAAGCGTGGAGAGGAGGTGTACATCGAACGTAGTAAGAAGAACGCAGACGCAGACTCTCGATTCTCTCTAATGAATGTATGATCGTATATGATTTACCGAGGCCGATACATATATATATATATGTAAATCTCTCTCTCTGTCACTTCCTCTCTCTATATATATGTGTGCAACGCACGAATGTGTGTGTAGTGTATAGAACTGTCTACAGTTGATGTTTGCGTACAATCGAGGACTTTGCTGTGCTGCTGTGTGCAGAACGACACGTGCGGAAGACTTGCTAGAAAGGAAGGCAGGGACGTTTTTCTACCCCCCCCATCATCCTGAAACCTTCCACACCAAACTGAAGCCCCTCGTGCGACACACGTCCGTATGCTGCCTGCGGCTGCGGTCGCTACCTTTTCTCTTGCTGCTGCCGTTGCTTTCTCCTGCTGCTGCTGGCGCCTTCTGCTGCCGCCGCGCCGTCTTGTGCTGCCGCTACTGTTAGTGCTTCTTCCTGTTGCTGCTGGTGCGCCCCATTCTTGCTACCTCGTGCTACTCCTGCTGTCTGCTGCTATTGCTGCCTCCTGCTGCGCCTGCCTCCTGCTGCCGCAGTTGCTCGTTGCCTCTAGGGCTGCTGCCCACAATTCCTCCTGCTCAGGCACCTGCTGGGTCTGTCGCGTGCTCTGACGCGTGTGTGCGCCGCCGCTGCCATGTGGCCCCCGGGCTTAACGGCTGCCTGGCATTACAGTGGGAGCGTGGCCCCTGTTGCTGCTGCCCTAGTGCCTGCTGCGGTCGCTGCTTTCACATTCTTTAACAGGAGCTGATGCGTTGTTGCTATTTCCGCCTGCTGCCGCTGCCCGTTGCCGCTAGCCGAATTGGGCATACCGCTGTCGTACCCTTGTTGCTATTTTTTTCAGTTATGAGCAACATACATACTTTTTTCCACATGCCACACAGCGGTTCTGTTCGCAGATTTCGTACAGCTGCGGCTGTTCTTGCTGCGTAGCCGATGTTGTGTTTGCTGCGTAGTCGCTGCCCTTTTGTTACGTAGTGGTTACTGGTGTGCTTGTGCTGGCCCTGGCATCGCTGGAGCTCCTGCTGCTGAACGGTACACATAAGTGAAGCTGCTTGTGGTGATGCCTGCTGCTGCTGGTGCGCTGTCGAACCGTGACTGCGGCAGCTGTTACCGGATCCTGCTGCTGCTACGAGGTCGGACGCCCATCGTATCTGGGAGTGTGAAGCCCTCCCCGTGGTAGACGCTATTGGTACAATACTTGGTGCACTTGGTTGACGATGCTGCTGCTGTCCTGTGCCGCCTCCCTGCTGCTATTGTCAAGTCTTCCTGCTGCTCTGCTTTCGTGCTGCGGCGGCGCTGCTGATACGGCGTTGCTGGTGTTACTGTTGTTGCATACGTGCAGTGTGAAGGTGTACGGCGGAAGCAACACTGCCTACGACGACGTGTCGATTGCAGGATTGGGCTGGTTTTCTGTTGGGGGGGCAGGAGTCAAAATTCTACACGTCTATACTCCTCAGTCAGTGAGAGTCTTCAGAAGGCCTGCCATGCTGCCGCAGCAGCTGCAGCGCACCGGCGTTGATGCTTTCGTGGGCAAGTCACCCAGGTACGTGCTGCAGTACTGCGGCTGGATCTGCTCTGCCATTGCTGCTGGTGCGGTGGTGCTCTGCTGTGCGCTTCGGTATGGTCCGTGCCCCTCTTCTCCTTCCGGAACTACCTCGCTTCATGAATGTGCTGCTTCAGGGCCGCTGCTGTGCCACTGCGACACAAGTTTACTGTGCTGCTGTGCTCCGATTCTGCGGCTCTCCTGCTTTGCTCGCTGTTTTTGCTGTTCGTGAAACTCGACGTGTGCGCTTGGCTGTGGCGGATGTTCAGTGAAGTTATGGGACAATTAGAAATATGACGTCCACATATATATATATGTTCTTATACACTTCAATCTGTCATATATATATATATTTGTACAATGAACTTGTTGGCTTGGCCCATTTTCATCGCCTGAGAGACTCTGTCCTCCGGGGCCAACACTCGAGTAGACGTGTATGAGGTGCGTTTGGTGTTGCAGAGCGCGTGGTGCTCGCACCGTTATGAAGAAGCAACAGCTGCTTCAGGAGATACGTTATGAAGAGAAGCGTCGCACGCATCAGCAAGAGCAGCAGCCGGCGGAAGCAAGACTAGCAGCGGGACAACACGGTGGTGGCGGCGCATCCGCGCTAGTGGCCGGAAACGTCGACACGGAAGCAGCAGTGGCGGGTGCAAAAAGCGAAGGCATCACGTCCATGTATACCGACAGCAGCAGCACCACCACCGTCTTGAGCAGCGACGGCAGCACCAGCGACAGCAGCGCCGGCGAGAGCAGCAGTTGCGGACTCGTGCCGGAGCATGCCAAGGCCGAAATAGAGGAGTTGCTGTCGAGCGAAAAGTGGCTGCTGCACCCACAGGCACAGGCCCCGTCCCACCACACACCAGGAACGCACGAGCGCGAAGCGCAAGAGCAACAGCAGCAGCAGTCATAGTGGTAGCCACAGAAGCAGCGGCGGCAACAATGTGTCGCCAGAACAGCAGTTACGCCGGTATAGTAGTAGAAGCGACGGAGAGAGCGGCAAAGCAGCAGCAACAGCAACACCAGGGACAGCTGCAACAGCAGCCGTTATGCGCCAGCAGCGTCGCCAGCAGCAGAAGCAAGACCACGGCAACAGCAGCCCCAGCACCGAACCAGCAGCAGCAGCACAGAGAGGGGAAATGCGCACACAAATCCTACGAAGTGAATTAAAGAGGCGCAGCCAGAGAGAGTCACAGCACCACGTGGAGCTGCGCAGGGGCTAAAGAAGAGTGGAAGGGGCCGGGTTCGCCAGTCCGCCGCCCGTCGCCTCAATGAAGACGCGGATATTCATTTCGAAAACCGCAGCGTAGCTCACGTGTGCAGAAAAAGTTGTTTTTGCTTCTGGTGAGAAGATTTTTGTTCGGTTTCTCGCAGCAACACATAGATTGACTTCTTCCTTCTGCGCACGTTTGCTTCGCTGTCCTGTGTGTTCTCCTTCCTTTGCATGTCTTCTTCCAACTCCTGAGAAGTACTTTGTCCTTGCGAACTTTTCTGCCCCATTGCGTGTTCGTCAGCTGACGTGTGCGGAGGCCCCCAGGTGTGGGTGACGGTATCTCCGCAAGTGCGCGATGTACGCCTCAGACACACAACTGTCTCTGCCCGTGTTTCTTTTTATGTAGATGTTCGCAGGTATATATATTTGTGTACGTATGTGTGGGTGCGTGTGAAGATGATACAAGCGTAGGAGTTTTATTATCCATGCATGCATGCGTATAGAATATGTGTACAGTGGGGCATACAAATATGCGTGTCGACGTACATTCATGTGTGCGAAAGCATATGCCTATGTATGCATGTTTGAATATATACGTATGTATTGATGAAGGTAGCATACGTACGAATTTATACTTATTATACACGCGTGCATGCGTGCGTATATTTATGTGTTTGTATATACCACATGGCACACGCGTACACGTGCAGAAACACACGTCTCCAGTGGAATAAGCACAAGTCCATGTACTGACACAAAAGAGTGTATACGCTCATTCTAGAAACTACCCTTTTTTTTTCTGCACGTCTGTGAATGACACAAACACACGTATAGACGCGACCACAAGCGCCTACATACCGAAGTCCCTACCGACGTTGCTGCTGATGGTGCTGTTGCCACAGTGCTGCGTACTCTGGCAGTGCTGCTGCTGTGCTGCAACCCAGTTGCTGTCACTAGAATGCTGCCGCTACGGCGTCACGCTGCCGCTTCTGCCGCAGGTGCTGCTCCCTCTACTGACGCTGTGGAGCTCCGCTCTCGTGATGTGCTGCTACTCTGCTGTTTCTCCTCCTCCGCCGCCGTCTCCTCCTCCTCACGTCCTGCTGCTGCTGCAGCTCTGTGCGTTATCTAGGACCTGCGGGGGACAAGCCTGCCCTCGGCAGCACGTATGCCAACGTAGCGGCCCCGTCTGGGGACGTCGCTCGTAGTACTTCCCAAGCGACAGCTAATTCCGCAGAAAAAACGCGAGGCTCTCCCCATGTGTGCGCGGAGACAGCTCTGCCTGCATGTACGAGAGCTGCGCGATTATACGTGTATACGCACACATACAGTTGGGTTGCTATTCCACATATGCGCACATATGTGCGCACGTGCAAGTATCCACATATATATACATATATGTACGTGTATCCATAAACACATACATATGTTTGTGGATACCAGGAAATTGAGAAAAGGGCGACTGGCTGGACTTGTTGCGCGGCCCCACCAGCTACGAGGCACGTAGTTGATGCTCGTCCACACACATGCATAAAAGAAAAGCGTTCCACGCATACACATTATATATATATGTATGTATGCGCGGAATGCTCGTGTATACGTGGGTGCGTACATGTGAACGGAGCACGTAGGCTTACGAACGTGAGTGCTTGGGTAAATATACGGGCCTTATACCCACGTTTAGCTCATACCCGTGGAATCATGCAGATCTATACATATAGTAAACGTGAACGAGAAAATGAGAACTCTTTACCTTACGCATGCCCAGTATGTACATACATGTATGTATATACAGATGTGTGTATATATAATTGTTCGCGCTTTCGGTCTCACCTTTAAGACATAGAGACTAATAGATCCCGCTACATGTATGTGTACAAATGTATGAGGAAGGCGGTCACTAACATCGATCCGTGAAACAAAGCGGGCACTTAGATGCGCATGCATACATCATACGGTATCCACATATACACGTATATAGAGAGAGAAACGGGTAGATAAATATTGGTATATAGATGTAGATATAATGTATAAATAGATATACATATATGTATATACAAAGAGATATATATATATACACAGATATATACGTATCGGTGTACACATATAGATATAGGTACACATATATGGACGTAGGTATATACATATATATATATATATATATATATATAGATATAAGTAGATATAGGCATAGATAGACAGATGGATACACATAGATGTAAATAGATAAATACGTACAAGTCAGAGAAGAAATCTTAAGGGCACGCGAAGTACTGCGTATCTGAAGGGATGCGTAGGAATCGTCGTAGTTGCAAAGTCCCCCCAGCGATGGATTCCCCCAGCTACTGCGCGCACCCACTTGTAATGACATGAGAAAGAAGCAGACGAGCCCCTGGTGCTGCTGCTGCTGCGAGCGCGTCAAAGAGAGCGCCTACAGCGAGTCTCTTTGCTCCTGCAGCAGGCTTGCTTCTCACGACTGCTGCTGCTCCTGCTCAGGCAGTCGACAGCAGCTGCTTTCCCTGTCTCATACCACCAATACATGCAAACACACACACACATACATCTATACGCTTCCTGACTCATTGCCGACTACGCCGACACGTAGTGCACCTATCGCTACACCTACCTACATATATATATATATATATATATATATATATATATACTCACTCAACATACACGTATATATACGTGTATATACATATATAGTATCCTTCCTGCCCCTTGCACCTACCCGTATACCAGCTTACACATATGAATAGATATACATGTAAATATAATATCCTTTCTGCCTCTTGGCTCCCCACCACTGGTGCCGCTGCTCCTTTCTTTTCTGCTGCTGCTCTTGCCGCTCCTGCTGCTGCGTAAACACGACGCCGCCAACCCCTGCGGGTGGTGCGCTGCTCCTGTTACTCAAGTATTCTGGCTGCAAGTGCCGTCCCGCCCGAGGGTGCTCCCGCTACTAGCAGAAACGTTCTGGTTGCTGCTGCGGCTGCTAATGTCAGCGATTTCGCAGCTACCGCTGGTGCTACTCCTCCTCCTCGTTTTCCTTCTCCTTCTCTTCTCCCTCTTGCAGAGGAGAGCGTTCCTCTTGCTCTTCCTGCTGCGCTGCTTAAAGCCAAGTGTGTCCTCCTGCTGGTGCTGCTGCTGCTTTTTCTCCTCCGTTCGCGACCCAGTCGGCCCCACAACGATGCGATTCCTTCCCCCGCAACGTCGCAGCAGCAGCACGTAGACCCTCGGCGTCGCCTGCTCTCTCTTCCTGTTTATTCGAGAAAGACGCTTTCCACGGTGCACCCGCGCACGCCGTTGTTGCTGCTGTTGCTGCTGCTGGTCCTGTTGCCGTTGTTGCTGCTGCTGCCGTTGTACGTGTTTCCATACGGTCGCTTCCCGTGCACATCAAGTCGCACGAGCAGTGGGTTACCCCCACGGACTTGAGCATAGCAGTGCCCCTCCTCTGCTGCCCCAGCTGCAACAACAGCAGCACCAGCGACATCCCAGGAGCAGCACCACCGATAGCAGCTGCAACCGCCGCGGCACAGCAACGGGCACCCGCGGCAGCAGCAGGATGCGCAGCGCAGCAGCTGCGACCGCAGCAGCTGTAGCAGCAGCGACCGCGGCAGAAGTAGCAGCAGCGACCGCAGCAGCTGTAGCAGCAGCGACCGCAGCAGCTGTAGCAGCAGCGACCGCAGCAGCTGTAGCAGCAGCGACCGCAGCAGCTGTAGCAGCAGCGACCGCAGCAGAAGTAGCAGCAGCGACCGCAGCAGTAGCAGCAGCAACGACCGCAGCAGCCGCAGCATCCAACGCAGCCGCCGCGGCATCCACCGCAGGAGCAGCAGCAGCGACCGCCGCAAAAATAGACTCAGGGAGACGGAACAGCAGGCTTCCGGTCGTTCTGCTGCCGCACGTCCCTTCACACGAAGCGTATGAACTACTGTCGCAGCTTCTTCCTGCGCCCCGGCTGCGCAACTGCGAAGGTAGCCGTCTGCCGCGCTGCAGCAGCAGCTGCTGCCGCAGCGGCAGCACGTTGTCGTTCTGCTGCACGCTGAATTTCCTCCTGAAAAGCTGCACCCCAGCAGCACGTGCAATGCCAAGGCACGCCACACAGAAAGACACGCGTGGACACACGGGGACACACAGAGATAGGTAGACTTGAACGTACACATTTACATATGAAGAACCACACATACATACCTATACTACTATACAGAGAGAGACGTAGATATATATATAGAGAGAGAGAGACGGAGAGAGAGAGAAGCAGACATATACACATACATATACATATATACATATATATATATATATATGCAGAGAGAGACAGATGGACACAGTGGAAGAGAAGAGAGATAGATATGAATATATATATATATGGAGAGAAAGAGAGATACACACGTATATACATAAATAGATATATATATAGACGTGCGTAGACTTATGCAGAGACGACAGACGGTTTTCACGTGCACCACCAAATTGGAGTCTCCATAAAGGAAGAGAGGATTTGCTTCGACGTCTACACTGACAATCCACACTTTCTTAGTTTGAATCAATATGTCAACATCTGTAGGTCACACACAGACACACATATGTGGACGCACACATATACACATATACATATATATATATATATACATATATATATATATATACATATATATATATATGTATACGCCCACATATGTATGGCGGTCCTGCAGGGACACCCGGAGACGGAATCCGCGGATAAACGGGGGAGACGAGACAGAACGGAAAAGAGAGATCGCAAGTTGGCGCGGGTCGTCGACCCCCTCTCACAGGTGGCTTCTTCTTTTAACACATCGAGAAGTTTGCTGAGGAAAACAAGGCGACCTGCTGCGTCAAAGGCTTCTGCTGCGGGGTAGATGTTTGCAGGAGGAAGTTGGCTGGGATCACCTGCTTCCGCACGGGAGTCTTCCATCTGCGCACGCCGCAGCTCCTGCTGCACCTCCTCCTCTGCCTGCTGCTCGTCGTAGCGCAGCACCCGTCGCAGAGCGAAGAACATGGGACCAAGTTCTGCGAGCCACCGGGCTTCCACTGCTGTCGCCTGCCCCACACATTCAGACAGAAGCCGGGGGGAGTGGGGGGAAAGGAAGCGAACGAACGACGGAAATGAGTCCAGAGACAGGCCGAAGAGACACACGAAGGAAACGAAAAGGTGACACGACAGCACGTGTGGCCGACTCATGGCTGCACATACATCCATATATAATGCATGCGCACGAAAATGTGTCTGCATGCGCGTACACGCACCCAGTGCTTCAACTGCTGCGGTCCCATGCATGCGTTCAGTCATATACACAAAGGGAGACGGAGACACAACAGAGAAACAGATACACCAACACATATATAAACATTTACATACACATATACAGATAGGCAAATGAAATGTAGCGCAAGGACAAATATCTGCGCATACATATACACACACATACATATATATAGAGAGTATACAAACACATATATATACATATATATATAGGGAGAAAGAGAAAGACAGGAACAGGGGGTGTACGGTGGTGTGTATGCACTTCACGTCAACAAAGACATATATATAGGCACGTGGAATGATATAGATATGGACAAGGACATATATGTATGGAAACGCATATACGGACACTTGCATCGTGGAAGTGTAATGTGTGTGAGGAGTTACACACCGTAGAGAGTGGGCAGAACACAACGTTTTTGATCCACATATATATAAATATATATATATGCAGACATATAGACATATATAAAACACATACGTATGAACGTACACACATATCAATATATATATATATATATGCATGTGTACCTGAGTAAATATAGACGCACTTATATGCGCATACTGCGAGACAAAAATAGAGAAAGACAGAGCAAGAGAGGACAAACTTGCGCACAGGAGGAATTTATATTCACGTGAACAACCGGATACTCTCCTACAACAACATTTTCGTCGGAGAAATATGTGGCAGCACTACCTCTCCCATCCCCATGCGTCGTCGGCTACGCAGCGTAACGCGCTAACCAGCAGATAAATCCACACCGCAGCACGCTGCCCTCTACTTTTACATATATATAGAGAGATAGATAGATATATATGTACGCAGGTGTACAGGAAGGGCAAGACTTCCACACACGCACACATACACTGCTGCCTCTGGGCGTACAACTAATACAAGGAGAAGAAGTCTCACACATGAGCGTGTATATAACTATACACAGACACACGCGCACACATATTGATATGCATATATGTGTGTGTATGTACACAGGGAGAAATAGATAGAGACGGCAGGTAGAGGGGGAGGGGGTGCTCGTGAGAAGAAGGGAACGCAGAAGTATATGGAGATACCAACACACACGTCCACGCGTACGTAGACAAATCAAAGAGAGGCATGCATGCATCTGCATACACACATGCGTATACATCGAAGATAGACGGGCGAGGCTCTTTTGGCCCCCTCTAAGAAGACTACGACGCGCGCGTTGAACTGCGCAAGCCCTGGCTGCTGCATGCGGGATGTATATACAGGAAACTGAGAAGAAGCAAAAACGTCACGCGCCCTGCTGTACGTCTCTCCGGCTACACGGGTCTACTCTAATTCATATATATATATATATATGAGAGAAGGCGCAGTTAAAGACTTCGAAAGCCGTGAAGAAGTTCGTGTAGAGAACGGAAAAGAGACGCAGAGGAGCAGGGGGTCGGCGGCGGACCAGAAGCTGCGTTTCTACGTCTTTTGTCCGGAAACCACGTTGTCAGCAACACACACATTACACTTGGGCATGCACACGGGGATGGGATGCTCACATATATGTATACACATGGAGAAACGGCACATGAAATGGCTCTCCACACGTGTGTCCATGGGCAGAGGTGGCAGGCTGCCGCGTGTATACAAATATACCTCGCTGTGTACATTCCCCTCCACAAAAATTTCAACGCCTACACGCACACACTAATACATACACATACATGTGTACCTACATGCATGCACCTCTATATATACATACATGGAAGTGTGTACATTCTACGTGCAATACACACACGCATACAAGTATGTATCAGCGTATCATCTACACAAATATATATGTATGTATGTAATGCAACCAGTATATACACACGTATGGATACAAGTATGTAGTAACATACCAAGTATACAAATGTATACGGATGTATGTATATATGTATATATGTGTGAGCAGAGATTGAAATGCATCTCCTTCAATGCAAGGACAAATGAACAACCGTTTCCGAACGTATAGCTGCGACACTTTCCAGATATGAAGAGACGGGGGGCGTTCTGACGAGGCGCAGGAAGATAAAAAAAACTCACGCTTCTCATATACTCCTTCGTCGTCAGGACGACCTCGTGATATACGACGTAGTCAGGCGTCTGGCCGGCCCCGTACAGGGCAGACGTCGGATGAAGATAGCAGGGCATGGACGACCGCAAGTTGACGTATTCACCGATTCCTCGCAGCTTCGCCGCGTGGTGGAAATATCCTCCGCACACGGCCTGCATGCACGCGCACGTTCACCCATCCACACATAGTAAGGAAGAGACACAAGACAGAGAGACACAGAAAGAGGGACACAAAGAGATGAAGAGAAAACTCACCCAGAAGCATATCCAAACATTTTTATCCGCATACGTGTATGTAGGCATGCACGGAGTGCAAGCACATATATAGATATATACACATATATGTGTACAACCACAGGTGTGCTGTGCTGTATGTATCAACATACACAGAGGTATATATATATATGTATATATGCGGCTCTCGGCGTAAGAGAAATACTGGTTGCATATGGGCCAAAGAAAGGTACATCAAAGTCAGACTGGCATATGTTTCCTGGTCTCTCTTGCGTTCTCTAACTATCAATCTATACGTATACACACACGTTAATATATAGAGATATACAGAAAAGGTGAGCCAGTTCGAAGGCATATATAACTTGCCGCATGTGTCTACCCACCCACACGGACGCACTCCGCACATATAAATACGTGTACATATATGAGACCTTTTCCATATATGTATACAGGTAGACGTGTCTACAACCAGACTCCATAGGTACGTACACGTGTATATTTGTATGTACTTGTATATATATATATGTATGAGACCTTTTCCATATGTGTATACAGGTAGACATATCTACTTCCAGACTCCATAAGTACGTACACGTGTATATTTGTATGTACTTGTATATAGACATATACGTATATACTTGTAGAGAGGAAGACTAACAAATAAATCCACGTGGGTGGGCGTCCCACACACGCTGATTTCCTGACACCCCCGTTAGCACATAATCGATTTGACCTACGAAGACTACACATACACATACACATATATATACATATATATACATACATATATATATATAGACGTGTGAAGAGAGAGATGCGTAGTAGTAGTAGTGCCTTTTGCTTTTCTGTTGACTTTGTTGAGACACGGGTTCGCGTCTGAATAGACACCCCCTCGCAGGTGTCTGTACACCTCCCTGCGCCCCCTCCACGTATGCCATGGACGCAAGTATAGAAATCAAATGTGGGGACGTCTCACCCCCACCCACCGTAATCACCTACACGCGTACATATATATATATATATACAAGTACACACACATGCAGATATTTATACGAGATTATGTCCACGGACATACTCCCTCAATACGTACCACGTAGGTAGACACGCCTTCATACAGCCACGTATTGAATCCACATACACACTTACATATATGTATGTTCACAAACTATATATATATATATATATGTAGACATATATATAAACATATGTATATGCGTATGTACAAGTTCATTTACTCTCTTTACATATTGGTCGGGTCTCAATACATGTACAACGCCCACGAGTATGTAGGCATAATACAGGGAAATAGCGTAAGTATGCGTAGGAGGAGGTGGTCGCCTAATAGGCGCCCGCACATACAGCAAAACGATGGGAGTTCCTCACTCTACGCAGCAGAGAGATGTACACCAGGCAGGTACGTACACACGCACAGAGAGAAAGCGAGTACGGATACACATATATACATGTCGACAGAAAGAGAGAGATATCCGCAAAAAGATATATATAGATATATATGTATCGACTCTATAAATATCTATATACGTATAACAGTATAGAAATAGAGAGAGACACACACACAGATACGTGTATATATATACATATATATATATATATATAACACATACAAGAAGATTGACCTCCCGAACAAGATTCCTTTCAATACCGCAAGAGACGTACACATACACATTAATACATATATATATATAGCCAGACGTATATATATATATGTTAGCAACAAACACAAAGACGCGAGTGAACTCTCATTCTGCGAACAACGTTCCAGTCACTGTCTTAAGAGTCGTACAGCTACATAACAAATAAGGATATATATACAGAGAGACAGACACACACATATATATATAGATGTAGATGAATCCATGAACAGAGAGATACATAGATAGGGATGCCGACAGGTGACAATTCTTCCTCGACACATCCACCAGGACAGAAGTATGTGTGAAACATATTTAGCAAGATGGGAAGAGCTGCTACCTTGCGAACAACGTCCCAGTCGGTACCACACGATACGTCCGCGACGCTCTGCTGACGCATGATGTCCATCAGCTGCGCTCGGACTTCCCTCGCCTTCTTCATCGCCTGCAAACAGCAGAAAACTCGCACATTTCTCGGTCTGGGCCCCTGCGCAGGTGTATGTCGCTGCCTTCCTGTCTGCCTGCAAGTAAGTGCCCGGAACGGCGTCCACAGAGAGACGAAGAAACCACCCACCACGCATGCCCACCCACCACGCATGCCCACCCACCACGCATGCCCACCCACCATGCATGCCCACCCACCACGCATGCCCACCCACCACGCATGCCCACCCACCAT
>KL647321.1:547716-568019 GCA_000727475.1 Sarcocystis neurona | reverse complement strand
CCACCCACCATGCATGCCCACCCACCACGCATGCCCACCCACCACGCATGCCCACCCACCACGCATGCCCACCCACCACGCATGCCCACCCACCCGAAAACGTCTGTCCGCGTGTTATTCGCCACCTCTTTTCTTTCTCGCTTCTCCTTCTTTCGGTGACCCCGCACGCAGCGGGTCGGCACCACCAATACAAACATCCTCATCTATTCACACGCAGAGCTGGCCTAACAGGTGTTCGTATAGACGTATATAGAGAAGTAGGTGTGTATATACACATACAGAGCTACGCAAAAAAGCACGTGTCCACAAATACAGGTGTCAAGATGTGCCGTCTACACATACACGGAGCCACCTTCGTGTGCATGTTCGTATACTCATATATGTATGGAGAGGTGCCGTTTCTTCATACACAGAACTGTCCTAGTGCACGTTCGTGTACACGTCTATATATAGGAGTGCCCTCTGCTCATACCCGGAGGTATACACGACCGCATATACACATATACATGAACAGATAGAGGGACAGATAGAGGAATATAGATAGATACGTCCACACACACACACACAGAGCTACGTACGCAGAAGCAAATGCGGAGACACCCGTATATCTATGGAGGGGTGCACGAAGAGGATACAGGGAGGGTTACAAAAGAGTGGTCCTTTCCACTTGTCGAGCTACACACTTGAAATAGAAGAGTCCCTTGCGTTTCTGATGCGTCCGCTAGTTGATATATATGACCGCCGCTCAGAGGTGGTGGCCTTCACAGCGGTCTACTCGTACACACACAGAGACAGAGACACAGAGACAGCAAGAGGAAGAGACACATACACGCATACTCTATATATAGATTTATACAGACACTACCTTACACGTATATATATACATGTGTGTGTGTATATATATATACACGTGGACGGCCACCTCTGCTTGCAGAAATATGTGTGAAAACACTACCCGAATGAATAGACAGACACACGTAGGAAGACTTGTGTTCACGTACATATATGTACATAATAGACGGATGCGGGCAGACGCTACTGACAGCAACGGTTCTCTGCCCTTTGTTGAATCGTCTCACGTATCTCTGCAAATAGAAATTCACTTCTGTTGAGTTATTACGATGGGTACGCCACTCACGCGTCTCCACAAGTATAAGGAGAGATACTCATACGTACCTTCGCACATACATATACGTATGTACATAGGCAGAAACAGATATACCTGTCCTCAATGACACACCCAATCAGTTACACACTGCTGCGTGGAGAGGGACGAGATATTCCTGGCTGAAGTGTAGACGCAGATATCCTGCTCTCGCGTGTTGGACAGGAAGCACCGATGTCACATGTGGACGAAGAGAAGAAGTAGACACACACACACACACACATATGCGCAGGCACAGGGAAATAATGCGGAGACATGGGTGTCTACGTATGATCGTGCACGCATGCGTTGGGCGGGGGGAGACGTGGGCGCGGCTGTCGTCTCTTGCGGGGCGGGTGTCTCCTCTCCAATGCGCGCGCCGACCTTGGGTTGTATGAAGTGGCGCGTGCACCAGTCACTGCTGAAGCGGTTGCTGCTCCACTGCTGGTAGATATTAAGGAGCGTCAGGTGGTCGCCTTCTGGAACGAAGAGCTTCTCCTTGGCCGCTTCCGCTTCGTCCTGCTTTTCCTTCGGCGTGTAGAAGACGGAGGGCACCGACAGCATCGAGACAACAGTGGCAATTTCTCTGGTGCAGCAGAGGTCTGCGGCGAGCAGCA
The DNA here is from genome assembly GCA_000727475.1 of Sarcocystis neurona. Lineage (NCBI taxonomy): Eukaryota > Apicomplexa > Conoidasida > Eucoccidiorida > Sarcocystidae > Sarcocystis > Sarcocystis neurona. The sequence continues at coordinate 566,258 of KL647321.1, read as the reverse complement.
GCATTTTCGAAAGAGGTGGGTCGAGGGGAAACTGCACCATGCGTTTGCCGAGCGGCGACAGCAGCCCGGCGTGGTCGACCGCGCCGAGGACCCACAGCTGGTACAGCGCGCCGAGGATCGCGGTCGGACCTGGGGCGTCGAGGAGGTCGAAGGCGAGCAAGTCCTGCACCCCGAGACTCTTGAGCAGCAGGACGACGTTCGCCAAGTTGCTGCGCTGAATCTCGGGGACCGTGTTGGGCAGCAACTCCTTCACGAACACCCGCTCGGTGTACATGCGGTAGCAAAAGCCGGGGCCCGTTCGGCCGGCCCTGCCCGCGCGTTGCTGGGCGTTGGCCTGCGATATTGGCGTCAGCTGCAGCGCGTCCATCCCTATGCCCGGGTTGAACACTTTCAACTTGCAAAGGCCTGTGTCGATCACGTGTTCGACCCCTTCCACCGTCAACGACGTCTCGGCGATATTCGTCGCGACGATCACTTTCCGCCACTTCGACGGCAGGAAAATCTGCGCTTGCAGATCTGCAGCCAGCTGCGAGTAAATCGGCAAAATCGTCAACGGCGGAGCCCGCTCCCCCAGCTGTGACAGCCGCTCTGCCAGCAGCAAACACGTCACTTCAATATCATCTTGGCCCGTCATGAAAATCAGTATATCTCCTCCTCCCCGAGACTGCTGCTTCTCTTCTTCTTCTTCCTCGTCATCATCCGAGTCCCCCGCCGCAGACGCCTCCTGCGCCGCAGACGCCTCCCCCCCTTCGCAAGGACCGTCGGCACTTTTGTTTTGACTTCTCTTCTCCTCTTCTTTCTTCAGCAACCCCACGTCGCTCGTCGTCACTCTTCCTGCTGCTGCTGTTCCTGCTGCAGCCGTCGTGGCTTCACAGCCGCCGCGGGACGGAAGAAGACCCCCTCCTCCTTCTTCGACTTTCATCCGCTTCGGCAGCGGCTCCCGCTGACCGTCCGGTCGCTTCTCCTCCTCGTTTGCCTCCTCCTCCTTTGTACTCTTCGTCTTCACCAGCTGCTCCTGCTGCTGGCTTCCTTGCTGCGCCTCTTTCCTCTTCTTTTTCTTCCCCTCCTTCGTCTTGCCGCTGCTGTCCCGACCGCTCGCCGTGCTGCAGTGGATAGTCAGGCAGCGCTGCACCGCGGCGTCCACGTAGTCGTCCGGCAGGCAACGAGCGAATTCGACGTGGACCGGGTAGCAGCGGCCTGGGATTTTAAAGAGAACGGCCCCACCGAAGAAATCGCAGAAACGCTGCGCGTCAAGCGTTGCAGAGGTGACGACGAGACGGAAGTCCCGTCGCCGCGCCACCACGCCTTTCAACAGACCGAACAGAACGTCGGTATTCAACGACCTGCAGAACGAGAAACGGCCAGCAAAAACGTGGCAGGGGACCCAACTTCAGCCCAGCGAGCCGGAGACGGGCAGCAACACGTCTTTCCCCCCTCGCCCAGGAAGTCAATACACGCGAGACGCGACGATGACGACACATCCACGTGCATGCGCACAGCGACACGTAGAAAAGACGGGGAAGACGAAGAAGAAGAAGAAGACAGGAAAGGACGGGCCGCCGACACCGGACGACGCAGGTCGGAGACCCACAACAGCAACTCCCATGTGTCCGTCGTCGAAGTAGTAGTTGCTGTCGCAGCAGGGGACACACACAACGATGGAAAAGTCGACGAAGCGAAGAACAGCAGCCACACACAGACCTTCTGTGCGCTCGCAAATTTCAGGAGGCGAGAAACGCAGAGACACGTCTCATCGCCACCGCGCCAAGCGAGAGAAACAGCAGGGCACGGCAGCGAAGAGGAAGACTCCCGTACATTCCCCATCACACAAAGACGACACGTCCACACGTGGACTCGTCCTACACCCAAGCCGAAAATGTTCTTCATAAATAGACAAATCAGCCTTAACACGCCACCATACATCAGCTGAATACGTTGTTCGTTCATATATGCATGCCAATGTTGATAATACACCAACACATATATATATATATATATATATATATATATATACATATGTGTACACACATGCGACATACATAGATGATATATACGTACCTCTTCGATATTTTGCTCATATAAATACGCAAGTCAATATTAGTACCCCAACACATACATATGTATATATGAGATATTCTATTCATATAAATATACAACTGTTCGATAGAGCGCCAACATACATACACATATCTATCGGTTAGATATGCTAGTGTTCGACACATACAAATTAAGGCTACAACGCTATCACGAGAGACATTATATCGGAGTGAGACGTATTTTCTACAGTTATACAAGAATATGGTAAAAGTGTATGTAGACAGGTATAGACAAGTCAAAATAGCTGTCCAAATAAATATACATATATATATATTGGGGGGATATGTATGCGTGCACAGTCGCCAGTACATTTATATACATGTATAGAGAGGGAGAGAGATTTTCACGGACAAACGTATATATGTATGGATATTTGTTTACACACAGACAACACAGAATACTACATACGACCGCAGTTCTCTCCTGAGGCATATAAAGTCATATATGTATATATGGGAGGGTGAATATCCCCCGCGGGCATGCAATTGCACACATTACTATATGTGGATAACGCCATCAGTGATTTGCGTGCTGGCCCGCACACACACACACACATCTACATATTTGCAGGCAGGGACACACACACATATATATATGAAGTGAGGAAGCCAGGAAGAGAGAGAAAGACGTGAGTATTTAACGGACCCTACAAGGTAGCGCCGTTGGAAAACTAATTTGTATAGACATAGAGAGGCCACGTCATAATCCCCTGGCCGTGGTATGTATGTATATATATGTGCCACCACCTGATACCTGGCGTCTATCCAGCAGAAAAGCGGAGAAGCAGGCGGGCAGAGAAGTGACGCTGAACAGGCTGCCCGCCGCAGGAAGATCCCCGCAGATGACTAATACGTCTCCCTGCGCGCTACATATCACACACGACAGCCACTGCCCCTTCTTCTTCTTCTTCGTTCGGTGAAAATTATCTGCTGCTGCAGGCTCCGCCAACAGCACCACGTGCCACCACCCCTTTCACCCGCTCCACTACGTACACTCCCACTGTGGGTGTGTGTATATGTATATGTGTGTATCTCTCTCTGTGTGTGTCTCTGCGTATGTGTGTATGAGTGTCTCTCTATATGCGTCTCTTTATATGCGTCCCTTTATATGTGTCCCTCTATATGCGTTCCTCTATATGCGTCTCTTTATATGCGTCCCTCTACATGCGTCTCTTTATATGTGTCACCCTTGCTGTGTCTCTCTCTATGTCGCCGTCTCCGCGTCTCCGTCTCCGCGTCTCCGTCTCTGTGGCTGCTGCTGTGTCTCTCCTGCCTGTCTCGTCTCGTCTCTCCAGCGCTTGGCATGCGGACTTGCTTCACTGATAGAAGTGGGGAAGGTGCTGCGGAAGCTGCTCACCGCTCGTGCGCTTCGTCCATAATGACGGCGGCATATTTCTCAAGATCTCTGTCAGTGAGAGTTTCTCGTAGCAGCACCCCATCGGTCATGTACTTGATCCTCGTTTTCTCACTTGTGCAGTCTTCGAAGCGGATTGCGTAGCCGACTTCTTGCCCGAGCTCCACGCCTCTTTCTTCTGCCACACGCTGTGCCACAGAGACAGCAGCAACACGCCGAGGCTGCGTACAGCCGATCATCAGTGAGCCGCTGCTGCTACTGCTGTTACTGCGCATGCCCCCTTCCCCCGCCCCCTGGTGCAGGAGCAGCACCCCCCGCCCAGCTCCTCCTGCTGCAGCCGCTCCTGCGTCCGTGGACCTGCTGCCGCTGTGGCCGGCGGAAGACGAGGACGCCACACGGGAGCAGCACGAGGCTGGGGGGAGACGAGACGCGTCCCCTTGCGGCTCCCCGAGACGAGACAGGTGCGCCTGCAGCAGCTCCTGCTGCACCTCCTCCTCGTCCCAGTCGCTGCCTCCCAAGCTTCCGGCACCGCTCCACATGCTGCTGCTGTAGCCACTGCTACTGCTGCTGTAGCCGTTGCTGCTGCTGCTGTACAAGTGCCCGCGCCGGCGGCTGCTCCTCGCACCCAGGTTGCTGCTGCTGCCTCTGCTGCTGCTGTAGCCCGCCTCAAGCAGGTACTGTGTCAGCTGCGTCGTCTTGCCGCTTCCCGTCTCCCCAACTACCACGACAATCTGCCAGCGAAACGCATGCAGAGCCAAAACACCACCGCAGCAGCACATGTATTGCAGAGATGAATCGGGGAAATATATACACACAGAGAGGACGAGGACACGGCAACGAGTAGCCCCTCGTATCACTTCCTCTCTCTATCTGTCCACACATACATAGTGATGCTCAGACACACACATCCTCACATATAACAACACGTACATAGACATCAACATATACATACACATGTATGGTCGTGCGCGCATGCATATATATATTACTGTGTTCACATATATATATATATACATGTATGTGGCAGCTACACACACACACACACACAAAGGGCGACCACAGCCACATGAAGGCTGATGACAGAAGAAATACCAGCAACAAATGGAAAGATGAAAGAAGTCGTATATCTACTACGAGCCTCTCTGTATGTCTCAGCATTGCTGCAGACATATACATTCTACAGACGCATGTATCTCCTGTACGTACATATTTCCCCCTAAATACAGGCGTTCAGACCCATCCCTGAATACATGCTTTCACACAGACATATACAAATACACAGACATATATATATTTATATGTACACACACACGCATACACATATACACATGCATACACACATACACATGCATACACACATACATACGTACATTCACACACATACACACATACATTCACACACATACATAGATACAATCACACACATACACATATATACACACATACATACATACACACATACATACATACACACATACACATATATATACACATACATACACACACACACACATATATACACACATGCATACATACATACATGCATACATATATACATACATATATACGTACACACAGACAGACACACATACATACGGAAGCACCCACGTACGCAGATACATCCACACAAATACATAGAGAGAGAGATGTGCGTGTTCGTATAGTCACTGCAGATAAATGTGTGTGAGTGTTTTGAGCAGCCATCACTACCTGGTGTTCACGCAGAAGGGCGAGAAATTCTTCTCTGACGCTGTAGACGGGAAGCGCCTTTCTCTGCGCGTCCATCTGTCGCTGTCTGAACTCCTTTTCTTCCCGAGTCGACGCCGCGAAAGCAGAAGACGACGCAGCAGCTCTCTTCAACGCCGCAGCGTATTGATTTGTCTGCCGAAAGGTGCGCAGCTCGTCTGCCTCGTCCGCCCCCTCCTCCTGCAGCGCAGAAGCACCACGAGCGGCGGACGCGCCACCAGCAGCAGCAGGGTCGCCTCCGGCCTTTCCTCCCTGTCCCCCTCCTCCTCCTGCTTCGAGAAGAGTTCCCAACGTGCTGCCCGCCAATTCCCAGAAGCGCTGGCGCACTGCTGTCCTATCTTCCTGGTCCTTCACGTAGCGAAGGACCGCACTTCCCCGTCTGCACGCCACCACCCCAAAAACACGCATGTGCACTCCGTCCTTCCGCCAACATCCCACGCACATCAACACGTCACACACCTCATAGAGAGACAGAGACAGGGAGACGGAGACAGACGCAGAGACAGGGGGACAGGCAGACAGACAGGCAGAGACACAGGCAGAGACAGAGAGACAGAAAGACAGAGACAGGGAGACAGGGAGACGGCGGCAGAGAGACAGGGAGACAGGCAGACAGACAGGCAGAGACAGAGACAGACAGACGAAGACAGGGGGACGCAGAGACAGAGACGGAGACACAGGCAGACACACAGGCAGAGACAGAGAGGCGGAAAAGACAGAGATGCAGGGAGACAGGGACAGTGAGACAGGGAGACAGGTAGACAGTGAGGCAGGCGGGCAGAGACACAGCCAGGGACAGAGAGACAGACAGAGAGACAGACAGGGACGGAGACAGAGAGACAGAGAGGGACGGAGACAGGGAGACAGGGAGGCAGGGAGACGCAGACAGAGACGCAGAGACAGGGAGACAGAGACAGAGAGACAGAAAGAGAGGGAGGCAGGGAGGCAGAGGCGCAGGGAGACAGCCACAGGGAGACGGAGGCAAAGACACAGAGAGAGGGAGACAGGCGGGCAGAGACGCAGCCAGAGGCACGGGCAGAGACAGAGAGACAGACAGAGACGGACAGAGGCGGAGACAGAGAGACAGAGACAGGGAGACAGCCACAGCGAGACGGAGACAGAGATACAGACAGGTAGACAGTGAGGCAGGCGGGCAGAGACACAGCCAGGGACAGAGAGCCAGACAGAGACGGAGACAGAGAGAGGGAGACAGGGAGACGGCCACAGGGAGACGAAGACAGAGATACAGACAGAGACAGAGAGACAGGGAGACAGAGAGAGGTAATCTCTGCATATATATACTACATACGTGGTAGTATGTGTACTACGAACCAGTGAACATTCATACATTAATATATATGCGATGCCTCACACCAACGCGTCAGAGACACGGCACGTATGTAAAGCGAGACAACACAGGGAGAGCAACAGCATATACATGTACATATATCCTGTATGTGTGGCAGTATATACGTATGAGATGCAGGTGGGTTTGCGATAGTGGTGCGTGTCACACACGGAGACAGATGCAGCGATAGACAGTCATCAGCAGAGAGGTACGCACATACAGAAGAAGACAGACTCTATGTATATGAGATATAATATCAATACACGTATGACGTAGTAAATTTTACGTACACGCAGGAGATGCGCATGCTTCTTCTTGAGACGTCGCAGGCGACACCCTCACGTACACATACAGAGCTCGGTACACATACATGCAGACAGTGTACAACATATATATGCATACATACATATTTATATGATAGAGTCTGCGAATACATCGACTAAAGAATACACAATACATCTACATATGAGTGAGAGACAAAGGCAGGTCTTTATCAGTTTTGTGACGCAGGGGAAGACAGAAAACTTGGTGGGCAGACGGAGGACGCGGCGAAGAGGGACGGGTGCTTCCTGCTGCGTGGAGAAGGGGGTGCGGTGAGGAGCCTTCGATGGCCATGCACACTCCACCTTCACAAAAAGTCCTTCGCTCGTCAACACTTGCGTTTGCAGAGGACATCTTCTCCACCTCATCACACTGCTTGTAGAACTGAAGTGCACTTCTCTCTATACGTACATCCATAATATATATCTAGATATATACGTACGTTCGAACATATACTCACATACAGCATTCCTTCTCGTACATACATGCATACGTAGAGATTCTCCCTCTCTTTTCCTCGTGTCGATGGAATGACGCATGCATTCGCGTTACGTATGGCGCTGTCCACGCAGGCGCGCAGAGAAATACGTCTATACACACGTGTACTCCCTGACGTAGAGGGACGTGTGTACCTATCGATATCCACGCACGTGCAGAAAAACGTACAAACCCTTTGTAGACACGTGTGTCTACTTTCTCTCATATATATGTGGCAGCTGCAACTCTCGAAGGTCGCCTCTGACCAGACATACCTGTAATGTTGGTGTTGAACACACACACACGTACGTCACGTACCAGAAGCACAGAGCGAGACGGCGAACGGAACACTGCACACATATACGTATATTTCGAGGGGGTAGACACTGTACGTGTATATAGATAGAGGAGACGGAGACGGAGAGATGGAGACGGGAAGCGAGAGACACGGAGAAGCCAACAGCAGGAAAAGATCTACGAATGCATATATATGAGTGTGTCTTGAGCGCCTTAAAACTACACATATATAATATGACGAGGTGCCGGGTTGTTGGGTATATTTTAGTTGGCATATATATGTAGACACGGAGATGGACACAGAGAGAGAGAGGAACAGGAAGAGAGGAGCATTTTTGCTGGCAGGATGCACTGCTGATCGACGTGTGTGCGTGGGTGTCTATTTGTTGCCCTCCTTTGCGTGTGTCTCTTGACGGAAGCCCCGCAGTCTCCGCGTGTCTACATGCGTAAATCTGCTGCTGCGCCTTTCCTCTCCACGTACTCCCCCCCCCCTTCCTCTCTCTCGAAATGCGGTTGCTTTTACTTCGAAACGTATAAAAACACACACACACACATATACAAATATACGCCTGCACTCACGTATATATATACGCATATACGTACCCAAAGATGTAGACACATATACGCGTACAAACATTTATATATACATACAAGCACAGATCTGTATACATATACATATATAGTTATACATACGCGTACACACAGACGCAGGCATATCCACAGACCTACAGTTATATATACACATACTTTACAGATATATTCATACCAGATACACATGTTTATATACATACACATATACACATATGCATATACATACATATATGTATATATATATATACACAGATGTGTGCCTCTATGCACTCCTACAGTTATACATACACATCCTTACACATATGTACATACACACGTACACCTACACACAGACACACATATGCACGCATGCATATATATGTGTGCATGCATTTATGAATCTCTTTTATGAATACTGACACGTACACTGCCACTGTACGCGGAAGCACAGACACACACATATACACGCGCGTAGAAAGACAGAGGTCCACTTGTGGGGCTTTACGATATCACCCCCGCCATTTCCCCCCATCCCTTCTGCTGTTGCTGTTCTCGGTCTGTCTGCCTATTAGCCCTTTTCCTTCTCTTCTTCTTCTTCGCTTTCCTCTGTCTTCCTGCTGCTGCTGCCTGTACTACTTGCACGCAGAGACTGCTGCAGTGATCTCGCCACGCGCAGCAGGCAGAGACCCGCCGCCCCTGTTGTCCTCCGCCGCCACTCGCGAATCGTTTGCCCCCCTTCTCTTCTCTTCTCGCATGAGTTCTCTTTTTGTCCTTCCATATCTTCTTCTTCGGCGTCTGTTCTTCAGTGTGGGGCTCGTCGCTGCTGGGTCGTCTGCTGTGCGTCTCTCGTGCGCGGCGTGCTGTCGCCTGCGTCTCTCTGCTCGACACAGGGCAAATCGCAGCAGCAGCAGCAGCAGTACCTGGCAAGTGCACTAATATCGCTGGTAGAGTCTCTGACTACCGCAGGAGCAGCAGTTGACTCGAGCTTCAGTCCTTCGAGGAAGGGCGGACGCAGTTCTCTGCAAATGACGTGTTCCCGTAGCTGATCTTCTGCCTCTGCAGCAGCTGCTGCTGCGTCGAGAAGGTGCTGCACGCCTCGCCGTTCTATACCGCTCTTCTGCATGCGATCTAGCTCCCAAGCTTCGTTGTCCGCATTGCGAAGCAGCTGCTGTCGCCGGCCTCCGGCCTGCTGCCTCTGGAGTTCCTGCTGCTGCTGCAGCCGGTGCAGCTTCGCTTCTCGCTGCTGCAGTCTGTCGCGCTGGGCCTCGTCTTCTTCGTAGTCCACCAGACTCAGCCCGCTGCTTTCTTCTCGGTCATACCACAGACGATCTAGCATGCGCAGACGCTCCTCCTGCTCTTCTTTTATCGCTTGTTCTGCGTCTTCTTCCCCAGCTTCTCCCACCTTCCCTCGTCCTCCTCCTGTTGCTGCTGCTCTCCCCTGTGCAGCTGCCCCCACATCCCACCCGGTGATACCGCGACGCTTCTTAAACGGCAGAGAGCAGGCCTGCTGCTCCTGCTCGTCCTCTCCTTCTTTCTCCTCCACCTTCTCACGGAGACTGCTGTTGCACCTGCTGTCGCCATTGCCACTGCTGCCGTCCCCGCTGTTGCTGCTCCTCACACTCACGTTGCTGCCGCTGCTGTAGGCTGACGTCCCGCTGCCACGCATGGACGTGCTGCTGCTGTCGCTCGCAGCAGTGCTGCCACAGCTGCTGGTCGTCGTCGACCTGCTGCTGTTCGTAAGCGCGCTGTTGCTGTTGCTGCCGAAGACATGGCTGCCCTTGCTGCCAGAGCTCCGCATGCAGCGGTACACAGGGCGACCGCTGCTGGAATCAACAGCAGCCGGTGCAGCAGCAGCAGCAGCCACACCGCCTTCCCCCGGCACACGAGACGGTCCTCCACACGAGGCACGGCTTGACTCAGCACCCGAGCCAGCGTCCGCAGGCGATGCAGCAGCACGGAAATTCACATGTGAAGAAATGCTGCTGCTGCCGCTGCTGCTGCTGTTGTCGCTGCTGCTGCTGCTGTTGGTGCCCGGGTTTTCTCCGTCTCTTGCTGCAGCTGCTGAGAAGGAGACGACTGACGCAGAGGCTGCCTCTTCACTCTCCTCCTCCTTGGCGCAGCAGCTCAACGACAGGCGGCGCTGCTTCGCCAGCCGGCTCCGCTGCAATGCTGCTGCTGCAGCTGCTGTCACTGCTGCTGCTGTTGCTGCAGTCGGCGCGTGTGAAGGGGAGGCCTCCCCACGACGTCTGCCGCGCAGCCCTGCTGCACTAAGTCGCGTTGCGAATAAAGAAGACGAAGGACCAGCAACAGCAGCAGACGCAGAGGCAGCAGCAGTACACACAGCAGCTGCTGGCTGCTGCTCGGTGCTCTGAGGGAGAGGCGCATCAGCAACATGCGTCTCTGCTGCAGTAAGTGGCGCAAAACCACCATCTGCTGCTGGTGCCACATTGTCACGCCGGAGGAAACGCGCAGCAGCAGCAGGAGGTAAGGACGTAGGTGAAGTATCGCTATCGCTGCTGGGACTACCTGGACTGCTCGACCTTATCGCAGATCCGTTCCTCCATGCGGGGCCAGTGCTGCTGACATTGCTGCTCCTACTGGGAGAGGCAACAACAGCAGCAGCAGCAGGAGCAGCAGCAGGAGCAGCAGCAGGAGCAGCAGCAGGAGGAGCAGCAGGAGGAGCAGCAGCAGCAGGAGCAGCAGCAGGAGGAGCAGCAGCAGCAGAAGCGGGAGCAGCAGGAGGAGCAGTAGCAGCAGCAGATGCAGTGGCACTGGCAGGAGGGGGCCTGCAGGCAGAGGGTTGCTGCGACCGACGGAAAGAGACAGAGACTGCTGAAGGTGGTTTTTCCTCTTCTTCAGAGCTGTCTGACTGCATGCGCTCGTCAGCAAAGCTGAGAAGCTTCTTCTTGCGAGTGTACTTGGACGAATCAAGAATTCGGGGAGACGAGATCGACATTTTCCAGCCACGAATGAATTATGGGAAAACGAACGAGGAACGAATGCAGGGCGCGGCAGCGCGCCACCGAACGCCGCAGCCAGCAGCAGCAGGAGCAGCAAACAAAGACATCCGAAGCAAGAAGTCTTGCTGCTGCAGGATACAGCTGTGGCGCAGAAAGCACTGACGAAACGGACTGCAGAAGACGCAGCCGCGGAGCAGCAGCAGGTGCGGGAAGTATTCACGACAGCCGGGACCAGCAAGTGGACAAGCCAGCAGCGGACGCAGCAGAAACCGCTGCCGCAGGAGCAACACAGACGCCGCAGTGGCAGTCAGAAGGAGGACGTGAAGTGTAAAATAAAAGAAGAAGGGGCAGAGATTCCCTACATATGAAAAGTCAAAAGACGGAAAGTCTGCAGAAGCTGGAGCGGCGGCACCGATTTCTTCGCGACGCCAGCAAGCCGTGCACTGGAGTGCACGTCCACCCCGGTGGTGCAGGTCTGCCAGAGGAACTCGCAGACTTCACCAAGTGCTGAAAGGAGAGAAAACTAGTTGAAAAAGGCGCTCGTACAGGTAAATAGAGAAGGCGGGACACCTCCAGGAGAACGGCGAACCCCCGTTGCATGTGAAGATGAAAAGTTCTGCTATTAAAAACACTTCGCCTAAGAAGTGTTCCTCTCCGGCTCGCAAGAGAGGGAGAAGTGAAACTGAAAGTTTCCGCTGTAGAAAAAATTCGCTTAAGAAGTGTTCCTCTTCTGCGTGAAAGAGAAAGAGAGAAAGGAAACTTTCCCGCGCAACTGAGGTGTACGTACACACAGACTGCCAGCGGGTGCAAGAAAAACACGAAAGAGGACCGACAACGCAGTCTCAGCGGCAATTCTCAGCCGGTCTCTATTGCGTCAGGACCCGTTAGCGATTAGTGAACTAGAAGCCCGGCAATTCACAAAAACATAAAAGATCGCAGCGGCACCCCTGTGCTGCGGCGGCTACAAAGCGACGTACCCTACGTAGGAAAGTACCGACTACAATCCGCACATTAGTACGCCACACAAAAAGGAAAAACAGCTCTCAAACAGATAATATGTAGACCTGGTTTTTTGTCGAAGATTACTTGAGAATACGTAGGCATGAGTGTCTAAAGTCGGCAGGCGCCTGCAGCCTTCGCATGCGCGTCCGAAGAGTCGACGATTCTTCGGCGTACCCGTGTCCTGGTCCGAAGAGAAGAGAGAAGGCGTTTTTTTAAAAAAACCTACACAGAAAATATTAGCAAGTGCAGACAAGGAAGCCTTATGCGCAGGTAGAGGCGTATATACATGCAGACAGATATATTTGTCATGATAGTCGCGACGTGGTCGTTTACACAACCACGGACCTCTTAAAATATTCGTATATGCATATAGGTGGATGTTACGCGGCTGTACAAGCAGCAAACGCCTTTTCTTTTCTACGCGTGTCTGAAAAGGAACTTTCAACCGTGTGAGATGTCGGGTGGAATGCAGCTGGTCGCCTACGTACAACTTACTCGCCTCTGTGCGGAGCAGCAAGCTTGCGAGCCCGCATGCAAGCAGCGGCAACAGCAACAATAGAGCGGCAGTTCAAGCAGCAGCAGCACTGTTGAAGCAACAGCAGCAGCAGCAGGGGCAGCAATAGCAACAGCAACCCTCGACAGACGATTCCACAACCAGCATCAACACGAGTGCGGAAATAGGTGCCCCCAGCAGCGCGCACATTGCCAACCCACGCAGACGCAGCAGCAGCAGCAGCACATTCGTTGCCAGCAAGAGCAGAAACCGCAGCGGCAGACACTTCTTGCAACGAGAGGCAGAGAGCAGCAGCAAGAGGAGACAGACAGCCGCCGCATTCCGCAACGGTTCCAGCGGGAGCTGGAGCAGCAGCAGAGCCACAGAATGAACGGTTGGGGGAGGCAGCTGTAGCGGCAGGAAGGAGTCACCATACTAATACGAAAAGCGAAAAGGGATGAAGGTGTACACGAATGTAGATGCATACAGAAGAAGTGTGCTACATTTGTGCTGGTACGTTGTAGATCTAGTCGAACGCATGAAAAGAGAGAGAAAGAACTGACGCCAGGAGTGGCAGAGTCCGTTCCTTTAAGTCTCACGTTTTTCTGCAGACCTGTTAATTAATAGCCCTACGAACTCACACTGTAGTATTGGTGCCATGTGTGGGCAATGGCTATTCTTTGTACAGGCGTACTGCTCCGCAACGGTATGCTGCCGTTACTTGCGACCTCGTGCTACCTCCAACTGTTATCGTGCCGCGGACATGCTTGGTTTTCTCTGCTGCTGCTGGTGCGACTGGTGTTTTTCCCTGCTGCCGTTTATTGCCGTGAAAATTCTACGGGTACCAGCGAATATCATTCCTGCTGCTCCTGCTTATAGAACTGCTGCATCTTTAAGCCCGTTGTCGTGGCGCGCGCTTCACCAAGCGCTGCTGCTGGCGCTGTGCGAGTTATCCTATTGGTTGTTATTCTGCTCCTATATTGAAGCTACTGCAAGCCTGGTGTTGTCCTTGGTCTTGCTTTGATTGCTGTTGTAGCGCCTCCATTTGCTCATGGTACTGCTCCCGATTGGGTTCCGCTTCTGTGACCACTGCCATCTTCGCTGCGCTTCTCCTGTTCGGGTGACGCTTGTCTTTGCTGCGTACTCGTGTAGGTCGCTGCGGTTGGGTGCTGCTGCAGCTGCTCTTATCTCTCCTTCTGATTCTGCTGTTGTATATGTGTCCGTACATGCGTGGGAAAAGCTGCTGCAGTGGCACCACAAAGAGTAGTCAAAACTGTCAGGGATACGATTCGGAGAGGTGTCCCCGACAACTGCAGGGGCACATTCAATGTCAAGGAAATACTGCGCCTGAGGACTGTACCTTTTGATCTTCAGGCCTTCGTCGATGCTGCTCCACATGTCAAGTGTTCTGCCGCTGCGGCCGCACTTCTCTCGTCTGCTGCTGCTGCCGCTTCATATCCTGTGCTGCTGCTGCTGCTAAAGAAGAGCCGCTCATCGGTGTATCGCATGCTGCCACGGCGGCCTTGCTGCCTGCACTATAGTTCTTGCTATTGACGTTCCTCTCTTCCTGCTGCGCAGTCAAAGCATCTCTCCTTCCCGATCTGGTGCGTTTCCTGGACCCCTTGAATGCGGATCTACTGCTGCTCCTGCTGCTGTGGGGGCCGCTGTTGTTGCTAGTGGAATTTCGACGTCGATGTCGGTGTAGCTTCTGCTGCTGCTGTTCTTCGGAAGCGTCGCTCTGCTGGTGCTGCTGTCCTTTTATGCACGTGCTGCTGGCTGGCTGCTATCTGCCCGTACGGCTGCTCCTCCTCCTGCTGGCTGTTTGCTCCTGCTACTTCTCTTCCGGTTTTAGGCACCCTCCCGCTTTTGTGTACGCTTTTCAATGACGCCCGCGTGTATGAGCGGTGACCAGCAGCAAGCGTGTCTTGGTGTAAGTTGTCACACTGCTATTAAACCGTACCGCTGCCCTTTAGCTGCATACACTGGTTCAGCACCACCGAGATCACCACCTACATTAACCACTGCTGTAGTGTGTCTCTCTCGCAGCCTTGTAGAATGTACCTACTTCTACGTATTATTTTAACATGCCTCACACGTGTCGTGGCCGTGTACGTGTTCATCCATTGTATATACACCTGCACATGCCTGTTCACAGATATCTGCACATACACATACATGAATTCGTATCTGTGCGGTACGAGCATGTAAAAACGATGTGACCTCTATTATCGCTGCATACGCATGTTCACAGATATCTAGACATATGTGCACGCATATCTGTTGATTAGGAGTATACATAAACGACGCGGTCACTACTAAACTCAGTAGCAGGACAAGGTCCAGCGTCTGCCTTCGGAGGACCACACTTTGTATCAGGTGTGCCCCCCGTGTGGTGTGCCCTGACAGTCGGTCGCAGCAGGTGAATCTGTCGCGTGCACTGCACATGAATTTTACAGCGATATAGGGCGCTGAACACATAAAGGTTGAAATCGGAGAAAATGTTCCTTTTCGTACGCGATTGATCATCTACTGTAATTCGCTTTCAACAGCAATCGAAAGGATCTGCCGCGTAAACGCCCGTGTGGAAGACGGACTGCGGCTTCTTGATGACTCACTCTCTTCACCCGTGCTGCATTTCCGTCCTGCTGGTTGCTTTCTCTGACAGTGAAAACTGCGAAAATGGAGGCCGGGCGACCGTGTACACCCTTGGACGCGTATATGTGTGAATACGGGGGCAGCATGTGAGACTTTTGCTCTATGGACTGTCCTTGTGTGTCGTGCTGTGAAAGGAAGGTAAGTTGCAGGGAATGAAGAGATTGTGGGAAGCGTGATGTTGTCACTATAAGAGGAAAGACTCACATGTATTGCGCGCAGCATTCTGTCTTCACGTGTGTGCCTTCCACTTTAATTTGTGTTCATCCTACTCTTGCACTATGGCCTGTGCAAAGTAATGGACGGCAGCAGCGGCGGCTAATAATCCAGATGTGCTGTAGAGTTTTCATCTGCGCCAGGATAACCTCTGCTTTTTTCCCTATAGCGACAACCACATGCTTTGACTTCACCGCGTGAGTAACTATTATGAAACACTGTACACATACGCATAAATATACACGTACACACGTGTGTGTATGTACGGATAAATTTAATTTACGCGGACGCGCCGGGGGGATCGGCGTTGTGCGTCTCTTCAGCTCCAGATTGACTTGCTTGACACTGTGCAGTTTTCTTATATATACTGCGTCGTATGTCTAAATATAATGTGCCCACCACCAAAACGTAGCCTTCCGTTCGTCAGGGTACCCACTGCAGCGCGTTGCTCAGACGTGCAGTCATTTTGCCGCCGCACTACGAAGCAGCGGCAGCGCTTGGGCCACGCCAGGCTTAGTGTTGTTGCGTCTGAAGAGGTAGAAGACGGCCATATTGCTTTTTAACGATATGTAGAGAGCATGCGTTGAGGTGATGCTCGCGTGTCCGCGTTACGGAAGCTGAGACCGACACATCCAAAAGACCGTAAGCAGTTGCGTCTGCGTGTTTCTGCTGCTGGTGCCTCTTGTCGCCCATTAAACTTCCCCCTCCCTGGTGGTGCTGCTACTGCACACAAAGCCTCATGTAATTGACAGCTGCTGGAAAGAAAAAGCGCTGCAGCTGCACCAGCAGCGGTCTTGAAGAAACCTCGCAATGGGAACCACGTAACAAGCAAAGGAGACGTATCGAATTACAGCAGTCGCATTCGGGAACAAACGGGAGAGGCAGTATCAGGGCAGCGACAGCAGCAGCAAGAGCACCACTGCTCTCCGCAACAGCAGCAGCTGCAGGGGTACTAAGACAGTCCCAGAAGCAGCAGCAAGGCTTAAAGTGCAGGAGCAGGGGACGCCGGCAACAGCGCTAGCAGCCCGTAGCAACGCAGCAGCATCATCTGTGGGGGCGTTGACTACGGGTGTAGCTGCTGAGCTACAGCAGTTTCATGAGAAACTGCGACAGCCCGCGTTTTTGACGCAGCGCACCGGCGTATGTCCGTCAGCAGTCAGTAGCGTTTGACCGTTTACTGTTGCACGAGCCGTTGCAACGGTGCTGCAGCCGCGCTAGCAACAGGAGGGTGTCGTAATGTAGCAGCAGCAGCCTCAAATATGCCCTAGGCGTGCCGGTACCAGCAGGGAAGTAGCAGACCTCTGCAGACGTTTCCTTTGCTGCACACCCCTAAATCACGCTGTTTCACCACGAGTTCTTCGGTTCGGGGGTGTCGTCGCTGCGTGTCTATGTGCACACGAGCTACGTACGTCTAGCTATACAGTGCTACACACACATATATGTGTAAGTACCCTCTAGCTCTGCAGCATACACGTCTACGTATCTCTATTAGCCCGCCAAGTACGTATATACATACGTGTTTTTAGTATAGGGCTGTATGCGTAGGTGCACACGTCGTGTTGCAGCGACCCTCTCTGCACACCACGTACGGACCTGTGACCCACAAAATCGGTAGGTTTTACTAAGAGTAGTCCACCGTAGACTTCCGTAGAAAGTCCGACGCATCTCGGACATGGCTGCTCGACCTATATAGGCGCTCCCGTACGCAGCACAAACTGCCACCTTGACAAACACATGCACAGATGCTTGTACGGCGTCCCCAAGTGGGCGTACGTATGTGCGTATGTGTTTTTACATATATGTATACTCATTTATTTATATATATATATATATATGTTTGTGCACGAGTCTACTCATATACGTATCCGGAGTGGTGTTTATATACCCATCTGCAACACGTGCCTACACAGACGTCGCTAGAAAGTGCAGGCCCGTCCCGACAGGCGCAAGGACACGCAGTCAACCTCTCTGTTCTGCAGGCACGCCTTTGCACGGGTGTGTATCAACGCGCATGCAAAGACTTTATATGTGCGCATATACATATATATATGCAGATGGTGGAAAGGCGCGCACAGGTGGGTGTTTCCCAAAGCAGTCGCCTTTGTGAAGAGAGGATAAGTCAGAAGAAAACGGGTGACGACTAGAGCCGTCGTGGACATCCCGATCTCCGTACGCGCTTTTGTTGCATGCTCGGCAGTGCCTTTTCAATTCGATAAAGTCCTGTATGTTGGCAATCCGTTGGTATGCGCACGGCGTCCTTTTCCCTCACCTCCGCGTGTAAATGTGTATTTTGACTTTCTCTGCAATACCGTGTGATGTTCGCAAGGAATTCTACAAAGAGAAAGACGAACTACATCCGCGTGCTGCTCATCAGGCGTGTGCGAAACGCGCAACGGCGCATGCTGTCCAAGCGGCCGCTAAAGGCACGTGCCAACAGCAGATCTTCTGCGTCCATCCCACTCTTCCTCTTCAACAGAAATACCATCAGAACCCCTCTGCAAATTGATAAATACACAAACTGCCATCTTCCTGCTGCTGGGGAAAATATGCATATATATATATACATCTGGGTACATAGAAGCGGTATGATAAAATACGCGTATTCACACACACACACACACAGACATACATCGGGAGCGCGATAAGAACGGAGGAGTGTCTGCAGACAACTCGTTGAGAAGAACACGTTCGCTTACGGTGCCTACCTACTTCCCGGTGGCATGCAAATATAAATTTGTATATGTGGGAAGCCGCGAACGTCTCTGCGTCAAACGCTTTAACACGTATACCTGCTTGGAAATGCAGGAAATTTCTCTCTCGCGTTCTCTCCACGTAGACACAGACGTACGGGTGCACAAAGAATTATCACGGCAAGCACGGGTATATTGAAAGCAATTACACATACAACTGACCAACAGATAGACCTACGTACATATATATATATATAGAGATATATATATATATAGATAGAGGCATATAGATATATAGATATATGGGTACATATTTATTC